>JAVQJF010074920.1:0-16114 GCA_036023855.1 Gadopsis marmoratus
ACCACAGAGCGAAGGGTTCAGGGGTCACCGGGAGAGGGGGGGGGGGGGGGGTTGAGGATATATACAAATGTTTGCATCACAGAAGAGCAGCAATACTGAAGGCCCCCTGAAAGAGAACCCAGAGATTCTCCGTGTGGACCTGAAAGCTTCTCAGCTGTGGGAATTAGCTGGGTCTTTTTCAGTTTTATGTCACTGGAAAATGAATATCCTTGGGGGTTTGGACAAGATACGTTAATATTTAACAACATCATCTTGGATTTTGAAACATCAGCATCCCACACGGCGCCGAACGAGGCCCTAAAGAGCATTGCAAAGGGTTAAAACACTGAATATTGTTGCCACCAATATAACATCAGTTACAAGGTTCAGGGCCCCCGACAGTCCTGGCAATGCGCACGTGAGGCATTCGAGTTGGCAGAAATGATGTGTAAAGAACAACGTTAATTTCTGCAGTACACAAGTGAATCACCAAGTCATGAGTCATCGCCGAGTTCCAGTTTGCTGAGGTGAAATCAAATCGCATCCGTGACGATGAGGTGTGACAGGTTTCTGACTGACTGCTCCATTACTCATTGTGCTGCCCGTCGTCGGAATATTGACGCGAACTTTCTTTTCGCCACGCAGCCACGTGTGTGTTCTTCACTGGATTTGAGCACAGCGAGGACAGTCCTTTGACATCGCGTTCTGTACGGACGCTCCGACATTTGCGATCAACAATGATCCTTTAGAGCAGCTTGTGTTCCACCTTCAGGATGTTTAAGAGGCAACATATCAGCGTCGTGTCACGTTGGTTTCCAATGTGTGTCAGTTAAACTCAGATTAAAAAACAAATGGAAAACATCAGATGGCGTCGCACATATTCAGCAGAGGCAGAGCGCATCAAAACAGGACACCTCGCACAAACAGTTAGCATATTTCATGCCCCGAAGCACAGCGCGGCTACTTAATAATCCAGGTCTCATAATATTCTAATGTGAATGTGTTACTTCCAAGTCAACAGACTATACTGTCTGCTAAAAACTTATTCTGGAAGGTTCTGTTGGCATTTACAAATATTACTACGTCTACGTCCCTCCATGACGTTCCTACAAATGTAATCATACGTGACATTCACATATGACCTTGCTCAAAGGGGTTTACGCAGAAATAGATTAGAGTAACTTATTATAGCTTTAAAAGAGCTCAAATAAGACCCGTATTAGCAGCAAAGACAGAGAGAGAAGGCAAAAGGGAATAAAAACCAATGCAATTAAAGACGGACTGAGACTGAGACAGACAGTCACAGAAGGCACAACGAACAATAGAGTAAAAGAGAAATTATACTAAAGAGTCGTATTTAAAATGGCACTTGCAGCGTACGGCAGGACCAGAAGAATCAGCCATTTCTCTTTCGTTTTACTTGAATTTCACAAAAAACGAAAACACAATATTTGATCTCAATACCAGCGGTGGCCCTAGGAATCACCACTCATCCCTCGCTCCAGGGATTTAAGGCGAGTTCGTTATCAGGGCACACAAGGGAATCAGTGACTGTGCACAGTGAGTTAAATCCATAGGAACCACACACCGCTGACCTCTACAGGCAAACGGCAGCCAGGAACAGCACAAACCTTAAAGCATAACTCCGTTATCACTCGGAGAGAAACGCTGCAGGATGCTGATGACATTTTAGGGCGACGGGGCCGTTGGGAGTTAACAGTGGCGTACTTGTCGATGAAATAATGGCACGCTGAAGAACGCAAAAAGGCGCCACAGAGTTGGTCCATCGATTGCAGCCATGTAGCATTGTGCTCACGGTGCCTCCGTCTCCACACAGCCGGAGGATCGTTGCTGCTCAACGTTCCCAGTTCAACCACACCAAGAGCCAGAACAGCCGTTCTAGCAGCTCCGTGAGCTCAGTGCCGACGTCGACATGCCAACGTGCCGTTGTTTAGCCGGCATGATGGCGCACCACGTTACCAGCACAAAGTACAGATGAGGCTGGTGGGATTGCCATTCGTTTTGCAGGTATGTGGTTATATACCAAAGTCCTGGACAAATTTAACCTTCGATGAGGCCAGATGAAGAGCCGGGGGGGGCCAGCAAAGTCACGGGGATCTATCCTCTGGGCACCACAAATGTGCGCACCCAATTTTTATGGCGAGCCGTTTGACGGCCGTTGAGATATTGCGGTGCTGGACCAAAGCGGCGGCCATCCCAGCGGTTAGCACAGATTAATAGAAGTTTATTCGGGCACAATCACACTTTAATGTAGGCGAATGCGAATCGTCCCCGACACACAACACTAAGAGCTGTAGCTCCTTTGGAACAACCCAAAACCTCCTGTTGAACCCGATCGCTCGGTAAAGATTCTACTGGGAGGCACTTTGAACCAATGACGCGTCAGTAGCCATTCCACTGTACATAGCAGGGCCCAGCAGTATTGTTTTTTATGGCGTCACGTGAGATATTCTCACCCCGTTCTGCCGTCACTGCTGTAACGGAGGAGCCTGGTCAGGACGGAGGGAGGGAGAGGACGGAAGGTGACGAGCTACCGACTTGCCCCGGGGCAGAGGGAGATAGAGAGGGAAGGAGGGAAGAGAAAGAACCTTTCATCTGCGCAATCAGACATCCAGGCAACGGGGGGGCTGATCCTTTTCCCCAGACGGGTGGTGTCAAGCATACAAGGCTTCCTCAGCGATCCCTTTTCTCGCCCCTTAAATAAATGAACCCTGCGAGGTTTAGATGTGAAACCTGGCGAAGCAAGAAAGAGTGAAAATAATGGCTCAGGCAGCATTAAGGCCGCAGCTGTGCATTACTTTCAGTATCGATTGAACTGCCGCTTCGCTTCACAATCAATAGTTTGGGGCAATAAGAAAATGTGGAGGTTACATCTTCAAAATGCTTGTTTTTTTCCCGACCAACAGTACAAACCCCAAAAAGACTCAATTTGCTACGATATTAAAGCAGAGAACTATGTTGGCGGTTGATTAATTGGCGGCTCCAACTTCTCAAAAGGTGAATATTTGCTGGTTTGTTTAAGCTTCTGATCAGCGATTTGAAGACACCACCACGTGCTCCCGGGGAACCTTCCCGGCATCTTGCAGACCGAACAAATAACCTGCAGATTATTTAATCTGACAGGACTAAGGACACAGGCACATTTGAGAGGATGCTACCATTTTTGGCATTTAGTGATATTTTGTCCCAAAACATGGTTTTGTGTGCACGTCGACCTCATGTCCCCGTCACACTAAGGGACGTGTCCTCCTCATGTCCCCGTCACTAAGGGACGTGTCCTCCTCATGTCCCCGTCACACTAAGGGACGTGTCCACCTCATGTCCCCGTGACACTAAGGGACGTGTCCACCTCATGTCCCCGTGACACATGTCCCTGTCACACTAAGGGACGTGTCCTCCTCATGTCCCCGTCACACATGTCCCTGTCACACTAAGGGACGTGTCCTCCTCATGTCCCCGTCACACTAAGGGACGTGTCCTCCTCATGTCCCCGTCACACTAAGGGCAGCCACTGTCACCTGGAAGGGCGCGACGTCAAAGTTTCAAACTTTTCAAAGAGGACACATCACATGCAATAAAACCTGCACGGCTGCACAAGAATAAGCCCTGTGCGCGTGTGTGCGCGCGCGCACCGGTGGAGAAACGAGTTTGGTAAGTTGCAGCCTTCCTGTGTGTGTGAGGCTACGGTAGGAAGTCGGCCGCCGCAGCACCAGAACTAACGTCCCTCCGTGTCCCTCGGACCTCGTAGCGTCGCCTCTTCACCTGCAGCAGGTGCCGCGTTGACGACGCTGCTGTCAACGAGACAACAAGTGGCCACAAACTCACCTTTCCCTTCAGGTCGAGGATGAATATTGCCGACGCCGACATCTCGGCGGGTGAAATTCCCCCAGAACAACAGGTAGCCGGGCTGATACGCAGGTCTGCTGTCAGATACGCGGGTCACTTAAAGGGGATAACGTTCGCTCCCACGACCCTTCCTTCCTTCCTTCCTCCCTTCCTCCTCTCCTCCACTCCGTAACTCGCTGCTTTTCCGGACCGGAGCGTCAAGCTAGCTGCAGTGCAACACACACAACTTCAGGCGGTTGGCTTGGTTTCGTTTAGCAGCTGACGTGGGTTCTTTACCTTCATCCTCTTCCCTCCTCTGCGCTGACACTAAACAATTGTAAGGGATCAGTAAAGTTATATCTTATCTTTTTTTTTTTTCATAGCTATATAGCTACTTTGCAGATTAGATAATATATGTAAAGCATGTGGTGAATTTATAAAAAAAAAAAAAAAAAATAAATGGCTGCATTAATATAGATCAAAATACACAGTAAAAGGCGCGGTTGGAATTGTTGTTGCACTTTGTATTATCCACACAAATGGTGGCGAACAATTTTCAAATTTTTCTTCACATTTTTATTTTGAAGGCGGGGCGTCTACGTTTCCGGTCTGGTCTGCGCGAACTCGACGCGCAGGAGGCTCGGCCGGACCCGTCAGCCCGCTTCCATCAGCTGGACGGCCCCGGTGTCGGGCGTCGTTACGGCGGCGGGGGGCGCCAGTGATGCGGAGTTAAGATAATAAAAACGAAAAGAAAGCTGCTGGTTCCAGTTCGGGCACACGACAACGGAGACCAAGCGGTGGAGAAGGTGGTCCGCAGGAGTTGTTGTTGTTGTTGTTGTTGTTGTTGTTCGGATTTATTAATAAGCGCACAGTCGCATTGTTTACAATGTCCTGACCAAACCACACGCTGAGTCTGCAGCGGCCCTGCTCCTCTGCTAAGGTCTAAAAATAGCAGTTGAAGTTGAAAGTCGCTAATTACAAGTAGATTAATGCTTCTACTATAATTGAGGCGGCCTACATTTTTCTTCATGTAGGCTAGCAGAGGTGCACCTTTTGTCTAAGAACATTAAAAAGATGAATGTGTGCGAGGCATGTGCTGTACTTTAAAAAGAAAGTGTACACAACTTTTAAAGACATCAACTGAAATGTGCTTTTCTCTCACTGATCTGCCTGAAAGCCCTGTTCTGGAAGGAAAGATGGTCGCCACAGAGAATCACACTGGCCTTATGTTGCCTGCTCAGAACCCTCTATAAAACAGCTGAATAGGCCTTTGATTTATGGCCAAATTGGTCTTCAGTCATACTATACAGCCGTGCATTTACTGTGCACCTGTTGCCTTTGTGTCGCTGACAGAACACGACAGCGCGCAGCGAAACGTTCCTGTTTACATTCTGTCTAAATCATACAGAGACATCTTGCACAACCTGCGCTCTCAAGTCAACTAATCGATCAACCAATAGACACAGCCCAAAACTGTCAGCCGATGCAAAGGTGGCTGGTTCATGTTCATATTTACAGGAGATCCTTTGAATTGCTGTATCGAGGCAATTCGATTCATTTGACTGCCACTTGTAACCCGAGAAACACACACTAACAATATTACTATTACTGGTGGCATGACAACAATGGCTTACATTTATTCTCCTGAGTATATTCTCTTTTATGGATCCTCAGATCGCACATTGAGAACCTCTGCCGTGCTAATGCATCTTGCATTGAGCAATTCTGTGCTGCCTTTAAATTAAGACACTCCGCAGCACTGGTGTTTGCATTTTTATACTTTCCTAAACCCTAACCAATGTTGACCAAGTGCCCATTCCGCCATTGACCGCATGAATTGCTTGCTCCAAATAAAAAAGCTGAAAAATGAAGAAGAGGTGGGAGTGGGATCGGCGGTTCACACAAAGCCAAGGAGGTGTGGAGACAGTCCTTCTAAGCGATGGTAAATTCAATTTCATCCATCTCCTCCTCTGTGTCCTCCATGATCTCGGCTGCTCGTTCGGCCCTCGCTCTCTCACTGGCCGGGATGTAGTTGTCCTCAATGAAGCCGTCGTCATCCTCCTCCTCGCTCACAGGAGGGGTGCAGCGAGGGTTAACGCCACGTCCCCTGTTCATGGCGAATTCCACCTCCAGGCCTGGAAGAAGTCATAGGAACACCGGTTGCAGTAGGAACCAACAATCATTTAAAGGTGAGTCCTACATGTTATTCTAACTGGGTTGGCGTTTAGACACATGAAAAACTGCACCCAACAGGTGATTGAAAGCTGTAATCCGTAGTGTCACAATGGTGTGCAGCCTGAAGCCGAGTTAAGAGTGACTAATGAACTGGAATCGTGTGATCAGATGAAGTTTTGCAGGATTTTTACCCCCAAATGAGCTTTTAATGATTACTGTTTTATCAGCTCACGAGCCGTCACACTTTCTAGCGTTAGGAATTTTTCTCATCAGTTTCTGACCACGGGAGGTTGTAGTGTGTCTCTTACGGATTCAGACTGCACTGCATAAGAAAAAGAAAAAGGGACTCGGAACATGTTATTCTCATTTCTCTTCCTGTTCCAGATTCATTTCTCTTGTTTCGGTCAGGGTCACATGTGCAAACGTGACATCACAGTTACATGTATAACGAGTGTGATTTATGAATAAATATAAAGTTCGGCTTTATAAATAAACGCTGAATTGAATCGTACTGTTTTGGCCACGTGGGGAGCAGCACGACAAGGTGTGAGCACAACATGGACCTCACCTAGTTAACCGAGCTAGCTGCTCAGTTT
Organism: Gadopsis marmoratus; assembly: GCA_036023855.1. Taxonomy (NCBI): domain Eukaryota; kingdom Metazoa; phylum Chordata; class Actinopteri; order Centrarchiformes; family Percichthyidae; genus Gadopsis; species Gadopsis marmoratus. Next base: position 6,597 of record JAVQJF010074920.1, read on the forward strand.
GCCTGTCTGCTGTTTGGCGCTGGGCAGGTAAGTGCACAGTCGGTTTTTTAGAGCTTTTCTTGCGGAAACCAGCAGATCGTAAAACTAAAACAATGAGCTGAAAGACATTAAAACGCTCCATAAGGCTAAGGGGAACTGAAAATTCGGGCAATAATTCAGTTTGTTCACCAAGTGACACCTCTCACATTAGTCCCAAATGTATGTTTTCGCTTTTGGACGTATGCTCGTCACTACTAAATGTTTAACGTCGCCATCGCGAAGCATCACCGTCTTTGACACCCAACAGGCCGAACATGCTGAGTGTCAAATACAGCAGCTTTTCTTTTTTACCCACTGCACAAAGAAATGTGAGGTTTGTTATATTAAGGTACGTAACAAACCAACCTGATGGGTCACACTGGCTAACAGTGTCGGTCTCCGTCAGCCGTGTGTGCCGGTAGCTGGCCAGGTAACGCCGGACCACCTGGCATTTGGCCAGAATGGCGATGAGGATGGAGACAGAGATGGATGTGACCAGGACGGCCACCAGGAACTCCCAGTTTTGGGAGGTGTATTTGCCTCCTTGGCTTGTCAACGTGTCTGCAAGAGAGGAAAATGAATCACATGCTGCTCCTGGTTTGAAGCAGCCTCCTGGTTTGCTCATAAACTGATGGGTTTTTTTTTTGTGTTTTTTTCCTTCCTTGTCACTGTGGAAAGCACCTGAAAAATCTCAGCTCCGTCCCAAACATTTACTCCTCTGTCACTCGTGTTACACTGGCTGTCTTTACAAAAATCCCATAATCCCATTTAGACTGGCAAGACTAAGAACAAATTCTTCTGAGGATACATGGGTGGCTTCTGTTTGACATTGCAGACATACCCGAATTCTTACCATTTTGTGTTGTTGTTGTGGGTGTAGCTGCAGTTCCATTTGATGATGGGTCCATCTGGCTTTGCTCTTGTTTGTACAGCCTCTTTTGGAATGTTGCTTCTCCTGCGTGGCTCAGTTTGCCTCTTGTTGGGTGAGATCTGTCCCTTGTTTTGGGGCACCATTAACCCTAGCGCGAAGCCATGGACCGTGGGTGTATGTCACACATATGTCGGCCAAAGAGCAGTTATTTGTGACCTGCTAAACGGGAGCCTCTCTCTTTGTTTTTTCTCCAAGAGATCCAGAATCTGAAGCTGGGGAGGAGGTTTTAATTCCCTCGTCGCCTGGTGTTTGCTAATGGGCAAAGCTGGTTAGTGCTGTGTCTTTAGCAGGTAATTAATAAATGGCATCTGGGAGAAATGTTGCAGGGCAGGCACCTCCCCAGATGAGGGAGGTAGTTGCCTGGAAAATTTCTGTTGAACAGGAGGGAGTTGAACCTTCAGAGCTCCACTAGGTGGCAAGGTTGAGTGGCAGGGGACTCATCTGGGTTCAGTAACGAGTGAAAGGTGGTGGCGGCAGCGTTGTCATCCTATGTATGAGTTGAAGTAGGAGCCAGCGTCCTCTTGCTGCGGTTAAATGAGGCTTTAGAGAAAGTGTGAAAGAGAAACAGAGAGTTAAATCAGTATGAATCTTTGACTTGTGCACACTTGCCTACAAAGGCAAAGAAAAAATACAACATAAACCATCAGCTGTTTCATTTATGTAGAGTATCAGTAAACTACAATGCCCCTGCATCCCAAGTGCATTCTTTTTCACTCCTTGTGCCAGTAAATGCATATTTCATAACTGAGCCTCACAAAAAGACAATCAAGTGCCCTAAATATTTCACTCAGTATGTATGATGAGTGAGGGTGTCATCATAAAAAGGAGACGCTGCCCGGATCCTTTAAATCCAGAAGTCATAATTGAGTCCAAGCTGTCGGGAGCTCAGGAGGATATCATCCACAACAGGAAAAGTGTGTCGCACACAGGAAGTCCTCCGTAGGTCTAGCTGACACAGAGCACTGGTAAAATCACTAATGTGTGTTGTGTGTGTGAAAGAGTCTGATTATGTGGTTCACAGCTTCCTACAATGCAGCGGCCACATACTTAATGATTCTCAAAGGACAATAACAGAAAGCCTGCCAGGCATTATTAGTTTAGAACAACCTTTCACACATGGCCAACACATATATTATATAATGCCATCAAATATGACCAACATTAGCATTCAAAGCGGAACGTCAACATTTTTGGCAAAATACACTTATTCACTTTCCTGGCGTAGCGTTAGATGAGAAGGCCATTCTAAGATGGAGCCAGCAGCTGGTTAGCTTAGCTTAGCATAAAGACTGGAAACAGGGGAAAACAGCTAGCCTGACACTGTGACAAGATAACAAAACTCCCCTACAACACCCGTAAAGCTCACTAACTGACACATTATATCTTGTTATAATAACCAAAGAAACCAGTAACTTCCCGAAGTCTCTGCTGGTTGCCTGGCAACGACTCCTAGCCACAAAAAAAAAAAGCAGTCTGACACTTAAACCTCCATAAAACGCGTACACTTAGTGCTGCTGATCTTCTCATGTAACTCTCCGCAAGAAAGCGTATTTAACATAATGTGTAACTATTCCTAATAGACCTGTATTGTAAACCACCATGGTTTTCCCATTTATTTTGCCTTTGTTTTCAGTCTGTATTGTTGTCATCATGGATTCAAGTCTGGTCTGGGCCTTTGTGAGTTGACATCAAAAATGCCAGTGATGTTCCGAATGCAAATACAAACCTGAAACATCTGTTTGAAAGAGAGAGAACCTTTGTGTACGGCTATTTGCAAATTTGCCAGATATTTGCGTGCGTGAGTCTACAAGTCGCCTCCACGTGTTTACAGTAGAGCTGTGAGGCAGTCATTACCTCTGCACTAACTGCAGTTTATGTTTAACATGTCTTGATAACACTCTTTGACCTGTATTGTTTACTTTAAGATGTTCAAGGTCATGGTTTTACAGGAGTTAGATGTTTTATTTTCTGCCTGATTACAATGTTTAATCTTGTTGCCGTGCTAGCTGTTTCCCCCTGCTTGCAGTCTTTGTGCTAAGCTAAGCTTAGCTAAGTATAGTACCGTACCATACAGACATGAGAATGGCATCTAACTCTGCAACAAAGCAAGCAACCACATATTACCCAAAATGTTAAAATATTCTTTTAATATGAAACAGTGAACCGGTGAATTAGTTAAAAATATTAAAACTGATATTATTCCAATGTAGCCTTGTAAATCACAAATGTAGGCTTCTCTAGTGTTAGACCTACCTACTTAAATGGGATCTAAATGTGAAGAGATGAGCCTGACACACAGCAGATTTTTCTATTAAGATCTGAGTTCATGTTTTGGCAAATAGTCATTTTGTTTTTCATTCACTCGAATCTTGCAGTAGGATAAATTAATAAGCTAACTCTAGGCTACAATTACGTTTGAGCCTCTGAAACGATGGCTCCCCAGTCTTGACAACGCGTGAAAGTAATTTAGAATCTCGTCCACATTGTCTTTCTCCAAATTGTGGTTGTTGCACTATTTAGCAGTTTGCAAGATCTGTGTATCTCCCTCTTGGCTCTGAGGTGATTTCTCACAGCAAGAGGGGTCCGGCTGCTTAGCGCCAGCCATTAGGCCTCTTCCTCTTCGTCTTCGACAGCTATTCTCTTCAGCAGTGTTGGCTGTAAACACACCAACGGGGCTGCCTTTATCTCTTCCTGTTCCGTCCTCACACAGTCAAGGCACAGCAAAATATACACACCAAGCAGCACAGGACCGGGAGCCATAGGAGGGAAGCCTGGGAGCGAGAAATCTGTGTGTGTCAGATGTAGTAGATGCAGTGTTCACATGCTACAGATGCAGTGCTCTATTGTGCTCTGCGTTTGTTTGTGAACATGCACGTGAAAGAGACTTCATTTGCATCTTTGTCCGCAATATTCTGTTTCTGAATATTATTCTCAAAGAGAGGAGTCAGTTTTTTTGTAGTCATTCTTTGTTTCAGTGCCCCAAATTGTGAGTTCAGTGTCGAGTTTATAGACACTAATGATGTCCGGGGGGGTGGGGGGGGTGTAAAATGTTCTCTCTGTCATCAAACTGAATTAAAGATTAAAAATGATTCTCTGTTCACGGAGCGTGATCACATGCTTGTGAACAGACGAATTAACTAAGCAGTTTTATGGTTTGAAATGTGATTATGCTGGTTAAGGTGTAAACTGTGCGGTGGTGGAAAATTTGTACTTAAGTACAATTTTGAGGTACTCGAATACTCCTTCTTTATGCATCTGTATACCTCCGTGTCGTAAATGTGGCACCTTTTCCTTCACTGCATTTATTTGACGGCTAGTTTGACTAATAATTTTAAACCAGGTGATTTAAATGAAACACACGAGTGCAAAACTGCTTAAACAAAATTCACTGGCTTCATATACCAAACCACCCCAAATCATACTTGACTAAGTAAACATCTCTCTCCCTGGCTAAGATCATCACAGATTTTCATACATCATAGACAATCAAAGAGCCGTCCTTCAGTTGACCCCCGCCCCAACAAGCCACAGAGCAACGTGCAGTAAGCCTCCCTCTTTCCGTCTTCTCCCACTGCCAAGACCTGTATTTTTGTCTTGCTTTGAAAATGTGTGGAGGAGTCCGGCTGTGCCATTGTTTGTCAAGGAAAATGGCACAAGGTCTGATAGTGCGGTGAGTTGAAAAACAGCTGGCAGAGACATTGTTTACGTGCATTACTATTTAACTCAAGCTCACAGAGCCCGTGTGACATATTTTGGTATGGAAACTACACCTTTTGAATGATGATTCACCTATTGCACTTGCTTTTCCCCCTTTAAGATTAATTGAAGCAAGGTCATAATAGCTTAAGCGAAGTGCCCTAATATGCCGTGTCTGGTTTTTGGAATAATAATAAAGTGTCAGCAGAGAAACCGCAGGGACACGATGGGTAAAAAGCCAACCTTAGTTACGTGAGGCTAAACACACCACATAACCTACACCGTGACTGCAAACTGTGATGTTTGGTATATAAATACTGTAGATCTGAATGCGTGCTTCTTCGAGAGTGAAACTCTCCAAGTGAGCTGTTAATGGTGCACTACTGCAAGAGGCCCACATACAACAGGTGCAGGATATGGGCTGGCTACCAGGTCATTGAGATGAAAACACTTTGGCTATGTGTCTTCTATATTAGGAACGAATGGCCTCCGTCAACTGTTACAGCACTGAAAAACTGCAATGCAGAACAATTTATACGATGATTTGTATTGTTGCGGTGCTCAGAATCATATCAGTTTTCATGTAAGTGAGTCACGTAGATTTTACTGGCTATGCCTTCTTCAGTCTGTCCTCCTTTTCGGCCAAAACCCACAAGAACAAAGAAAGTGCATGTTAAGGGGCGTTTTCAACTGATTTCTAAAGCACATTTTAAGCACATTGTGACATTTTAGTACATTTCTTTGGTCATTATTGCATTATCAGTTTACACGATAAGCTGTAACCCAACAAGACAGTCATGTGATCTTTACATGGTGCAACGCAGTCTGTAGACGAGAAGCTCCCACTTTTAGAAGACCGGCTGTTTTTTTTTGGTTTCTTTCCCCCAGCCTTACCTGGCCACCTGTCTGTGAAGTTCCCTCCGCGAGTTCACGTGCTGTCTGTCCGCTCTCACGTTTCACATCAGCCTGAACTGCGTTTCCCTTTGCTTTGTCTGTAAAATGGAGAAATGTTGTGCAAAGGTTGAAGAGGTGTGCGCTGCAGCTGCTTCCCAGAAGGACAAGTTAATGGGTAACTTTGTAACTAAGGTGTGCTCCCTCCCGCCTGCTATCGCGCCGCTTCTGTCCAATAGCACAGCAGACCTGGTCAGAGGCGACGCTGTCACTCAGCAGTGCCAAACCAGGAAGAGGACAAACCTGCTTTTGTTGCAAATAGATGTTGTTTGTTGAGATACGGTCCTAGTGGGTAATCAAATAATATTGTTTGATATCTGCTTTGCATGGCTTTTGCCTCCTCGTGTAGTGTGTTAGTGTGTGTGTGTGTGTGTGTGTGTGTGTGTAAGCACAGTGTAGTTAGTATGCCTGCCGGGTGCCACGCCTCGCTCTGTTTATGTACAACGTAAACCCCTTTCTTAGTCCTTTTCAGATGAGGGAGGAAATCAGACAAGATACTGTTTTTGGCGACAAGGAGGTTTGTTTATTTAAGACGTACAGCCTGAGCGGAGAGAACAGACCTCTGGTGGCTCCGAAAGGAAAAGCGAGGTGACCCTGAAAACAATAGGCCCACTTCCTGGCCCGCTCGGCAGTGCAATCTGCATCTTTACATCTCCCTCTCGTACTCCCCCCCTCCATATGTTCCAGGATGCTTCGGCTGCATGTCTTGGGGCAGATGGCAGGGACGAGGATGGGTTGGGACAGTAAAATGATAACTCAGCATCAGCTGAGAGGGGCAGAAGGGGTTTCCCACCATCTAGGGTCTGTTTTCTGTAGGCTGACTTTTGGACTTATTATGCAAATGGTTTATCTATTCCGTGTCTTTAAAGAAGGCCTGATCATCGATTACAAAAATGATGCTTTACCTGTCATTGCAGCAGAAGTACAGAGTTGAATTGAGATAAGAACAAACGCAAGGTGAATGTCTTTATATCAAACATGCATTAACAGATTTTTGGCCACTTGGGGGCAGCAGAAACAAGCCGTTAACACCACCGACATATTATCACTTTTCAACTTGTTAGCGAAGAGTTTCTAGTTTCGACTCCGAGCGTACGCAGAGTAGCATTATCACTCCTTCAAGTTGTGTCTGTGTCCACCTGATGAATGTTAGCTCAGTATTAACTCTGTTTCTCCAGCTTTTTAGACAGCTGTGATAAATGTCTAATCAGAAAGATGTTTTAGTTCAGATTTTTCAGAATAAAGAAGACGGCAGCTATGGACAGATATCTAATGTCAAATGTTTTGCTGCTAATGTGTTGCAATGCCAACATAAACAAGGTCAAGGTCATTAACAGCACTGATGGAGCCGCACTCAGATTGCGGATAGCATTTTTGGAGGAGACCAGGGGCTTTCCCCACGTTTTCTACCATGGGATGTTTACTGTTTGTCCTCTCAGTGAAGTGGTGGGGGCCTGAGGTCACGGCCCCTTCTGTGGGGAAGATGAGAAGGCCTTGCTAAGTCCTTTAAGAGGAGGGAAATAACAAGACGTGTCACACTGTACATAACAATGGACAGTCGGACCTGAGGAAGAGCTATGTGACAAACAAGCCTGCAACTGGCCCTTAAGCGTCAAGAGGAGGCAATCCACAGTGTTCAGCAATGTGTTTTTTTTTTCTGCAACCACTGTGATCAGGAACCAGCAAAGTGTAAATTTTACAAGGTGATGGCCGCACATTACTCACATTTCTGCGAGTCCATATGTGGCCTCCATCTGGAAATGTGATAACGTGAGCGCGGCTCTATGCACATCTGCTTTAAATCTGTAAATCTGTTAATAAAACAGCTGCAATTGTATTTAAATTCAGCATTATTCTCCGAGTGGTCTTCTACTGTAATGACTTAAATGTGATACTCTCGATCAGGGCTCTACTTTCATTAATCAAGGTGCCTTGCGAAATGTGCTTCTTCACACGAAAATAGTCCCTTTTGTCTTTTTCTCCTTCATGTCCTCTGCTGCTCTGATGACCCAGTTTCAACATAGAGGTGGTTTAAATTTCATCTCATTGAATCTAATATAAGAGTTTCCTGCCTATGTGTGATCAGTGGTGAAACATTTCATGCCTCATTAGCACTAACATGGAGCGGGAAGAGTATGAATTTGTATTTGTGGCTCCTGTCACCTCTTGCAGGTGTAAAAATGTATATAAACGAGAGAAGAAATGGGTACTATTGATTTCAGGCTTCCAGTTTCTCTCTTTGATGGTGGTGGGGATGGTGTGTATGTGTGTGTGTGTGTGGGGGGGGGGTTCTTTTTGGTTTTACTCTCCAAGGTGAAAATATACTAGTTGTTAAAACACCTACTGTGTATAAAACATAAAGCTGGAAACGTACCTTCTCTCAAAAGCATTCAGGTCCGTGTTTAATCACCTGAATGCCTTCTCTGTGAGGAGAATGATTTATCCAAATGGCGTGTTAATCAGTAGTTTCAATAGCCTTACTCTTTGTTTTGGATGTCACGTCTGTGCGAACGTGCTCGTAACAATACGGTGACTGATGAACGCCGCAGAAACACACCCTTTGAGGAAGCGTAAAGACGGAGCTGCCTTAAAACAGTGTCAGCGGCTCACTGTGTCGTACATCTGCCCGGTTACTGTAGAGCTGCTAACGTCGGGAGATTCGTGTAAAAGTCAACACATTGTTAATAAGATCCAACTGTGCATTTTTCGAATACCTCTGTGAATGCCGTGGGAATAGTTATGCGGAAAGTGTGAGTGCTGCGGGATTCCGAAATGGTTCAGCGAGGAATTTGGGTCCGTCTCATATGGTGGTAATAAGGACACGGTATGAACGATTTCAGGTTTGGCCTGCAGAAGAGATGTGTATCTGCAACTCCCTCTGCAGGTGTCCAGTCTGGGAGTACAGTAGGGAAATCATTTAGAGGTGCGCACGATTCGGCTTAAATCACTAGATGGATTCGTTCTCATGGGCTGTTGGATGGAAGCCACACGAAAGCTTAAAAAAACTAGCAAATCTGCAAATGCTGTGATGGTCAACGGAGGAACCCAGCCTTCAACGCAGGACCATGTCCATCTGCTGTCTTACATATGTTGCTGTTCACACTGTTAGATTGCGATTAAAAAAAAAAGGCAAGTGTTTTCCAGTGTTTCCATCTCAAACACATCTGTGATTAGTGCATAAAACTGCAAGAACCAACCCAGAAAAGCACATTAAACCCATTTTTTTTGATGATTTTCTTAAACAAATGCCTTTGCGCACCATAACCCAATGGCATTTTAGCTTCTCTGAGATTAAAATCCTGTTTCTCATCAAAGCCGATGTGCAGTTGAAAAGCAGATTTCCAACAATGGCTTACACCTGGCAGAACTACACATCGTATGCAAAGCAGCACTTTTGCATGTGCGAAAATGTTTTCAGCCAACTTCCTCAGTTACTGCGGGTGCATGGATGCTTTGGCACCAGCAGCCATCCAGCTCTCCCTGGCTGCGTCCCTCCTACTCACTGGCTGATGGGAACGAGAACCTATGGACTGCAACACTGTGTGTGTGTGTGTGTGCGCGTTGAGCAAACAGCTATCAGACGGGGGCGGAGACGCTCCACCTCCACCCCCGCCATCACCTCCACAGGCCTTTTCCTGCCTGTAGGGTGATTCCTGCCCCTGCGCCCCCTTCACTTCCTTCACACACATATCAGCCTCCAGCAGCAGTACCTCTTCCTGAGTCTGGCTCAAGTTCTCTGGACACTGTGGACAAGCAACAACAGCTCATCCATCTCTCTCTCTCTCTCTCTCTCTCTCTCTCTGGGGGTGGGGGTGGGGGGGGGGGGGGGGGGGGCGGGGGGGGGGGGGGGGGGGGGGGGGGGGGGGGGGGGGGGGGGGGGGGGGGGGGGGGGGGGGGGGGGGGGGGGGGGGGGGGGGGGGGG
>JAVQJF010074927.1:0-109440 GCA_036023855.1 Gadopsis marmoratus
TGATGAAAATGCAGCACCCACAATCAAACAGTGCCAAGACTTTGTACTATAACCTTTCTTGTAATAACCTTTCATTGTTACAGAAGGGGAGACCAGGAGATTGCAGCTCCAACATGCTAGAGACAGAAAAAAAGGTATGAACTGATACATTATATTAGTTTTCATGAACTTCTTTTGATACAAGGTGTTATTATTTATTTATCTTCATTTTTTTTTATCTTTAATAAATCTATTCTATATTTATTCTTCATAGGAAAGTTGGAGTCTAAAAAAGAGGATATCAGATATGGAAGAACAGTTGAAGGTAATTCAGTTATTTCATAAATGACTCCTTAGCGTTTGCTATTTACCTTAATATTTACATTCAGTCCCCTTTAAAAACATCAGGAGTTCACAATATAGCAGGATCTCTCACCCAGGAGGAAGTTAGGCTTATTTGATATGAGGAAAACAATGAACAATCAAATCCAAACAGTGTAAAGTGTCTGTGGGACTTGGAGCCGCGCCGTTAGCTGCTCTGTCTACGCCGGTTTTAGCTGACATCATTTGTCACCATTATGCTGTGTATGGCTGTGGAATGTGTGAGATCTTTGACACTGCAGCGAGTGAGCCATCAGCATTCATCTGCAGTCTAACATTCACAAATGTCTGCTGTGTTATGGTCCAGAGGATACACACAAAAACCTGTTGTTATCTGTGAATGAGAGGTCTAAACAAACATGAGATGCTGGGCTGAAAATAGACGTTCGCAACAGAGAAGCACTGTTACGTGTATTTAAATGAGCAAGTCTGGTCCAATTGTATCTGCGTGGCGAGCGTACAAGATTACGTGGGTTTGTGTATGTGCAATTGTGTTTGTTTTATTGTAATAAATTGCCCAGATTTATCCAGATCAGATGCGTTTTGTGAAGCCAATTTCCTTTCTGGACTGAGCAACAACAGGAACAGATGGGAGAAATTTCCACTTTATAGAACTCCTCCAGTAATAAATCGCATGAAAAATAAACAAACTTTATCTCAGACCAGAAGATCAGATTTAAAAGTCTTAGCAACTGAGTTTTCAAGCATAAGTTCACAATTTTCAAGTCGGTCTTAAAACAATACTCACATGCCCCATGTGTTGATTGCAAGAGTTATAATCATTCCTCTAATAACCACGAAGAACATAGTTCGGACATAATTCACAGTCTTCGCTCTGTGTAAAATTTTAAATGTATTCTGAAGTACAACTAATGCAAATATGAGGCTTCAGCAGTCTAGACAATCAAGTAGATATCATCCAAAGTTAATGTCTTTTTAGTACAACGCTTTCTGACTAAGACTGATGAATCCCCATGTTAGCTTCAGCTGAACTTTAGCATGGATCTTATTTTTTATTTAACTTTTAATGAGGGCTGTGAATTTTATCCCCCATGCTTGGAGTCGATCTGCTTCACAGCCTGTATGGACAGAATTTGATTACAGCAATTAATAAGTCTTACTTATTAATTGAAATAAGCTTATGAAAATACCACCAAAATATGAATTACCGTAACTTACAAGTATGGAACAATCCTCAAAATGATGTGATGATGTAGCAAAAATGTACATGCAGCCTGTAAGGTAGACCTGTAGTGAATGTCTATTCAGTGTTTTCATTTCTTATATGGGCCAATATAATAAGACATGTGCCACCCAGGACAATGAGCCCTCCAGGTTTTGAGCAACATGTCATGTTATGTCTGTGCCCACCTTAGTTGTCTCATGCTATTTCTTCAGGTTAAAGCAGAGCTAAAGCTCGAGAACCAGAGACTGAAGGATGAGAATGGAGCTTTAATCCGGGTCATCACTAAACTGTCTAAGTGAGACAGGAAGCAGGAAGGATGACAGGAAGAGGGATGGATACCAGAAGTCACATCTATACCTGCATTCTTCCTACAGTCATCCCATCCTCAGAAAGAATGTATGTAAAGAGGTTTTCAGTCATTTTAGAAACTTGACAAGAAACATTTGCAGGGATAAAGACACATTTCACTTCAGCTGCAAAAGCTTCCTGTTACTGTTCTGGATCTACATTAGCAACGCAGTCCCAGACAGAACATACATCAAATAAAATTTCATATTGTATATTCATAAAATATTTCTACATAAAGGCAAATGCCACCGCGTCATGTGTTTTTCTTCATTGTTTCCACAAACAAATTGTATAGGAGTAGCATTTATAAAACTGCCTAATCAAAATAAGAAAATCCCTCCATACATAAATGGACAAAAAATTGCATATATTTCCACTGAGGTATTACCATGGAAACTGCAATATTATGCCCATTCCATATGCAGACCTTGAAAATATGCTCTAAGCTATCAGGACCAGCGGATGATGGATGAGCTGCATTTCTCAGGAACGTGGGACCGTCGTCTCTGATTTAAGAGCTTCACTTTGCAGCATGATGTCACAAATGACAGGTTCTTCCTCTTAACCTGCAATATACAAACAATGAAATGCAAAAAAAATACAATAAAAAAAAAGCCTCTTATTTTACACTGAAGCAAAATCTGCCCCGCAGGTAAAACATAAATCAATTCAATCATGGTGAGCGGAGGGGCTCTTTTTTTAAATAAGTGATGACAATTGACGAAACATTTTCAATTACCAGCTGTTCTGGAGCTTTTCCGTCACATAAAGATCACGTAAAGATCACGATCTTTAACAGCAGATGGTGCGATGGCGAAGGTTTTGTCAGGTCGAAGATCATCTATGAACTTTGAATCCTGACTTTAAAGTCAGTGGCAACCTCCACGTGCCGATGAAGATCAGTGACATGACCCAAAGCTCAAGAAAAGCTACTCAATGAACCTTGAGGTGAGATTGTTCCGTCAGCTGATACCTTAAATATCTAGATGGAACTTTGAACTTAAAGTACTATACTCAATGAAATATAGGGATTTCTCTTTTATGTAGGAATTTCACTTTCATTTCATGATAATCACAATTGAACACAAACACCACACTGGCTATTATTTATCTTTTGTTTCACATGCAGAAGAATTAATGAGTCCCATTTATAATCTTACACACCCTGCCAGACTGAGTTATCATTTTCAATTCTGATTCTAGTTAATGTGCATTATTACATATTATGAGTAATTTGAAGAAGAGCCATTAAATTAGGCTCAATAGTTTACACATTTTTCAGATGCAAATTAAATGGCCTTAAACATTTATTAAGTTAAACCATATTATCCGCTTAAACTCAGACTAAGGCAAACTTCAGCCCAAGTTCATCGCTCTGCAGATGGGTTTTTTTGGTCACACATATTGCATCAGAGAAGTGGTTATAACATGTGCTACTCAACATTGTTCCCTAGTATTTTCTCATGCTGTGTATGATGCCACCCACTGACCGTAAGTGGAAAAGCATCCTCTGATTCCATTTACACACCACACGGGACAAGGCTACTTAAAATGCCTTTATTTCCTATGATTACATTTTGACAACACACAGATATGCCCTGACCACAGCCCATATTTTGGTTCCCTTGAGTTATCCAGTTCTACATAGAGTGATTGATATATGAGTACAAGTTTTGTGGTCTTTTTGTCCCTTTTTCTTTGTTTGCTGGAAAACATGGATTTTTGTACGGAATAAAACCATGCAATTCACGAAAAGGCACAACTACTGACACACCTCTACAACAAGACAAAAACAAGAAGAGTCAAGAAAGACGTTCAAGCATTCCCCTATGTTGTAGGGACATATGTCTATGTTTGCTTGGAGAGTCAATGCATTGATGATGATCAAGTCTTTGGATGTTCTGTATCATGGCTATGTTCACATAAGAGGACAAAATAGGAACCATTATTGAAGCAGCAGGTTGGCAGTATTGCATTGCGAATGTTGTTCTGCACTGTTTGGGTCTGCGCTGTGCTCGAGATAGCTTGTGAGACCCAGGAAGACGGGGATTTTGTTGCCTGCATTGCAGCAAAGTGACATAGTATTGTCCATTAACAGAACATCAATAATCAAATACAGGATCTATTGGTCCTATTGCAAATACATAATATAGCAGACGGAATCTGATGGCATCTCAAACATGTATATGAGAGTGAGTATTTGAAATGACATGAAATGAGTACAGGATGACCTGACACACATTGTAGAAAAGGATAGAATGTGCTGCTCCTCCACAATGAGATCTGAACTTAAATTTGACATTGTGGAATTGAATCTGCAGAACAGACTTGATATTAAAAATGGAAAATGAGTCTGGTATTTATTCCTCTCAGGCCCTTGAACATAGAGAGATAGCTACATTATGCTCTAAAAGATGGACCGTCGTGAAGATAAGATCAATCAATAACGATTGTTCACCTACAACGGGGTTAACAAATCCCCACATTAGAAATGTCATGATATCTCAGAGCATGCACAAGTGACACAACACCAGCTCATCCCATTGGAATCCATTAGTTGAACTGCCTGCTCATTCATGAAGTGAAATTTGTAACGAAAACATTATTGATTGCTTAGTCACATGACTGGAGCTGTACTGCATCGATGATATACAGTAATACTATTCACAAAAGTAATGCAGCAAAGAAATAATAACAAAAAAAAACTGTATAATTAAGTTAAAAACAATGTTTGGTGTATTTTAAATGCAAATGACTGAATTTACTAATTTCTTCTGTTAAAAAGTATAATCAGACACGTGGTTTATTTGAATAGCAATAAGATGAGAAGGTACAGTTTAATGAGGTACGGGAGGTAAAAGTGGCCACAAGTCGATTAAGTCGTCCACCGTATCTACATTTAATAACCTAAGACTTGACGCCCATCTGGCAGGAGAAAATGAAGGAAACACTTACGGTACACTGAGATAGAAAATCAAGGAGCCGGCAAATATTCTCCTTTTTCTCTTTTTAAATATATACAGTTTTCTGGTCAGCGACCATCACATACAAGTGCAAGCAGAAATTAATAAGACTTGTAGCCCAAGCAAACAGTTTTTAGCACAGAGGACGCATACTTGATGACAGAAAACCAACACAATCATGCAGCATCATGGCAAACTAAGTGGATTTGTACATATGATACACAAAGCAACCCTGCTTTAATTCCAGGCATTAAAGGAGCCTGTGAACCCTAACAGGGATTGTTCAGACACACATTCATTCCCATTCAGCAAAAATACATACACTTTGCAGTCAGTGCATACTCTTTTTTTTACCCCGTTTTATTATCAAAAATGACACAGAACACAAACACACATACACAATATAATTATGGTTCCTCTTTAAATCATGCTACTATTTACATCATCTTGTAAATACATGCTGTAGCCTATTAACAAATTTGCGCGATGCATAATGTTAACAATAGGAAGAAGTAGTATTGTGAATGGACCAATCAGTGTTGCTGTTCACCCCCCCTGCAGAATCATTTTTACTCCTGGTGACAATATGGTTGCCTATGGAAGCAAAAACTGGCTGTAAAATTATGAATATTTATACTCGAATGATGGCCTAATTCTGGCAGATTAACATTTTCCACCTATCATTTTGGTGTATGAATAAAACTGACTTGAATTTTTTTTTTATCCAAATATGGGTAATTTTATTTGAGCAACTTAAATATAGTTTCATGTGTATTGAACATGAAATCATTCAGTTTTTGTAATGTCAAGGCGTGGAATTCAAACCACATGAATTCAGATTAATGTAAAGTAAAATATCTCAGTGCTATACATTTAGTGGTTTTACATTTAGTATTCACTAATGATTACACTTCACAATTAGCTGTTGAGCTGATAATAAGATTAAAATCTTTATGGCATTTCGGTTTTTTTTGCCTCCATACCTTTGCACATCACAGTAACACAGGAGGTCTGTGATGAAGTCGTAACGCCACCGTGTTGCAGCACTTCGGCTCCAGGTTAACAAAGCTTGTGGCTGATGAGTGAGCAATTCAAACAACATGAAATACTGCGAGGCATGATACATGCTAGATTCTGCAGCTCTATTTGGTTCAAGCAAATGATCCAAGATATGGTTATTTGTATTGTATTATATGTTTGATGTAACATTGAGAACAACTAGAAACCGGAGTCAAATCCCTTGTATGCGTACACATACTTGGCCACTAAAGCGGATATTGATTCTGATGGAGCATTTTACAAACCTGCATTTTGCCCTTGAATTCACATTCTCTTAAAAAGTGCAGCTACATCTTACATTTCAAATTCAATTCTCTATAAAAACATCTTGTCTTGGACAGAAATCCTCATGTTGTTTCACCAGAAACTATTAAAGTATTGACGTGTACTGCAGAATGTTTAGCAAAACTACAACATTCGTCAAAGAAAGTCATATAATCTGTTTAATGGATATCAAAACAAAGATTTGATAGATGGCACTGTTTTTAGGAAGCAATTCAAAAGAAGCATCATCATAATTGCATTGAACATCATTGGTAAGCCTTTCTAGTATCCTCACTATGTCCTAGTAAGGTTTTACATCCAAGTGGTCAAAACAGCTCAAGATTCCAGATGGCACATTCACAGTGTCCCTGACTACTTTTGAATGATATTCCCTCTGTGAAACGTTTCCCTTCTAAATAAAACAATGAAGCTTAATGTATTTCTCAAAGTGTCACATCAGGAAAGGCACCCTTGTATTCTTCTCCTACGTTAGATCTGTCTGAAGACGCGGAAATGGGTTGAACCTAAATGCATAGATGTGCCTTCATGGCAACACAAAACAAGCAACATAAATCAGACAAGTATGTCATCCCTGCCATACGTCAGTGCACTGCACCGTACCTCCTTCTCAAATGTGAGCTGATAAAATGAAGACAATCATTTAGGCAGATTTCTCTTGAAGCTATATTGCAACACGGATCGCTGCAGTCAGTGACCTTGACCTCATTAGTTCACAATTAAATCTTATTGAATTAATAGACTTAAACAGACTCTATGCAGGAAATAACCCAATACTACAGTACTTTCTATTGCAAGTTATAGCACACTTATTAGCAAGATACAATACTGTGCATGGTGTATGCAGAGGAGTGGGGAGGTAAGTAAAGCATGCTCTATAAACTAAACTAAAGCTTTATTTCCAGCAATGTCTTCACCAAGGCGTTCATTCAGTGTCAGCACCCTACGAATCAGTTTCTAAGTTTCTTCAAATCAAAGAAAGACCAAAAGTCGTTCATTCAGGAACCAGTCACCCGATAACTCAACACCACTCTTCCCAGCATACACTAATGTGTCAAATGTGATGCTTAAAAAGAGTTTTTTTCCGATTTAACCATGAATGAGCGGATATTCTAAGATGTCTCTTTTTTGCTGAGCAGGTTACATGACGAGTTGTCATGTGTTAAGTCATGGGTTTCATGCAAAGTAGGGGTGGGGGTTGGGTTTCTGAGTTAGTGCATTTGCTGGTTGGTAGAGCACGTTACTTCTTTGCAGCCAAGGATGCCAGCTGACCATCAATATCCTCCTCCGGCTGCAATGGATGCCACTGGGCAATGGGGCGGCGAGGATTAGCCAGCATGTCGGACCAATGCTTCAGACCTAGGCCAGTCGCCTTACTGCCCACGAAGATCTTTCCGATGGCATCATTCTTACCAATCTTGTCATAATCAAACACTGTGACCGCCACCAAGATTTTCTACGAGGGGAACAAGAGACGTTTTTCAGTTATTAAGTCATCAAAATGTGAGTGTAAATGACTTTTAAAACCTTTTTGTAAAGCGGAGAAACAAGACTTTGCTTTACACACAGCTATTTCCTATTAACTTACTGACAAAAAATAAATATTCTGGTTTGACTTGTACTGCACCTGCATCTGTTCCAGAGGGATTTCAAAGCTGAAGGATTCATTATAGTAAGGGTTTAGGGTGTTCTTCTTCACGGTTGTCTTCTTTTTCTTGAGACGCTTACCCCCCTGCAGCAGCTGGATCTTTACATAAGGATCTGCAAAGGGCATCAGTGTGATCAGCAATAGCGACCATCAAGGCAAGTTATCGTCAGATAAGATGAGAAAAGATAAGCCTTTGTTGATCCCTAGAGGGGAGGTTGTTGCAGCAGCACAAGGGCAGGAAAAAGTATGGACAAACAGAGAAAATAAAAATAGGAATAGGAGGCATATAATAATAAAATAGGAATAAAAAGAAAAAGAAAGAAACTATACAAAAGCAATTAAAGACAAAATGATGAGGTAAAGTTAAAATAGAGATAATAGTCATCAAGTTTATAGGTAAACAGTGTACACCAGACTAATATATAATATTAAGTCATGTGTTTGTCTGTATTAATACAGAATTATAATATAAATATAGTATAGAAATATAGAAATATAATATAGAATACAATACAATAAAACAGCACAACATATTAGTTGTTGGCGTTCCTGTTGTTTCTGCAATATTCTATCACTTATTATATGTTTTTCCATCATTTTAGTTAATTTCTATATTGATTTATCCCCAGTGTTTATAATATATGCTGTATTTCTGGAATTTCCTATATAATTGTCCTTGCTGAATTACAACTGTGAACTGCATTTCCCAAGTGTTCTTCCATGACAAAGCACAGCCATGCTCTGTTTGAAGTCATCATAAGGTCTGGGATTCCCTTTTTGATAACATTTGTCCTTACAAAGGCTCTAGGGACCAAAAGATTGTTTTTATTATTAAATACTTGCATTAAACCATTTTTCTTGCACGTTTGAACTGTGTTGTAATCGCAGTGATCCTCTAACATGTATTTGCTTTCAAACATCTGTCAAACCCACCAGTCCCGATACAAGTGTAGTAATCTAGATATTTTACAACATTGTAACTGCAATCTGATTTAGGCATATCTCTACCAGATAGTCCACAGGCATCCATCTTCTTCAGGTTCTTCGCCTCCAGGATGCAGACTGTCAGCTTCCCAGCGGTGGGGACGTAACGGAGGGAGATGCAGATGTCTCCGAGTTTCTCAGGCTGAGCAGTCACAGAGAGAAGACACAGAAATGGCAAGCACATATGCTCATCAGCCAACTGCAGAAAACTGCTTGTTTTAGAATATGATGACGGACTAAAGCAAAATGCTCTCGGCTACTATCTGCTGTATGTTTGAAATTAATTTATTTTTGTCCTCATTGTCAACCCCTTTGCTTAGAATTGCACCGTTGAGGCTTTCAGCATCCACTGAGATGAAAATGTTCACTTTTACAAAACATCTCTTTTAACAACTGTACTGTCTTTTCTAAAAGCATAATTTCGAACGTTTGATTGTTAACAGCACCTCCTCTTGATCAGCGCTATCCAGATCCTTCCACTCCTCGATCGGCCGTCCGAGGTCGATGGTGTTCATGGGAATTTTCACCTCTCCGATGACGTCATGTTTGGAAAATCGGTCGTAGTCATAAACAGACATCACCAGAGTCTTCCCACCAAGCTCCTCATACGGCACCTGATCAACAGACACAGTGCTATGTTGTTTTGCACCTTGATGCCTTGCATTTTTTCCATTAGCGATTATGTGACTGTAATAAGAAAATTAAATCCTTTAATATGTCCGAGAGGAATCTTAGAAATTCACAACGTGTTCACATTAATTTCCTCTGCTTGGTCAAGTTTCTTAAAATTGGTAAGTCAGGCTGACTGGAGAAGCTTAATTACCCAGTTCTTATTAATACATGTCCATGGTGTTTTCCAGTTACTACAGAGAATCAGTGAATGAGTGAATACTTAAAAGCTAACCATAAATAGACAAAAACAAACTTGAAATGAAGTAAGAATTATCTGTATTTAAGGAGAAATATCATTAAAATGACATAAATATAATTAAAAGACATCTCTGATTCAAAATTGTATTAGAAAAGATAACATGCTCCAGCTGACTGAAACGTTCTTGAATGAGGATGAGGACAATTTTATACCATCCAGACACCCCGTCTAGACATGCGAAATTAATAAAAAAAAACTTTCACGTTCAAAAAGTAAGAAGTAACTCAAATAAACCTTCTCAGTGAAACACTAAATGTGGCAATGAACATGTCTTTTTGGGAGAGAATAGCTCTCTAAAATAAGATTAGTCCTTTTGCTTTTGCAAATTTGCAGACAGGCAGAGCTTCCAGCATCACCCAGAGCCAGTTGTAAAGTCTCTGCTGGCTTTATTAGCCAGGACAGGAAAGAGCAGCATGTAGGCTGCACAGGCCAGTGAGTACAGTACACACATCCCGAGAAACCTGACAAGACACAGTCAATTGTGCTGGCAGCAGGCTGGCAGCACAATTTTGCTCACTGTCATCCATAAATGTTTGATCCCTGTTTCTCTTTCTGTTTACAGCTGCATCGATTCATATTAAAGCAGTGCAGGCTGGAAAGCAGGATGCAAATCAAATCCTCTAACGTATTTTATCACTGCACACACCGACAAGACTTACCTTGAATATAAATGTCTCATTGAAGACAGGGTTCAATGTTTTCTTGTGGACTTTGGTGTCATACTTCTTCTTCTTCTCAGGTAGGAGCAGGACTTTAACATAAGGGTCGGAGGTTCCACCCGAGTCCATGGAGATGAGGTCTGCAGCTTGAAGGATGCCAACTGTGAGCTGTGTGCAGAGGAGGTGTGGGCAACACGTAAGGGACAGGAGAAGTGAAGTCAGATTTGTATCCGGCAAAGCACCAAAGTTAATAAGATTGTTCATTTGTGTCAGGGTCACTGCTGCGGAGATTGGTTATATAACATCATCTGACAACTTAAGCCTCGCAATCAATCACCGCAAACTTCTTCCCTGACTGGAGACGTATTGAATGTCAGCGAGTTTTCTTCAATGTCACACAACTGTCACCGCGGTGTGATAACTTTTGAAAACTGTGTATATGTTTGAGCTAATTATTAGAACCAAATACAATAGAGAAAATATACATTTGATTCTAGTCTCTGCAAAGGAATTTCCTCTTTGATCCAACATTTAAAGCCTCATTAGTTCATGTCATATACAACCACTGTGTCTATACGCTGCTGAGAGCAATACAGTAATGATGACAAAGTTACTGAATCTCTGACAAATGTGTTCTCTTTTTTCCCTCCATTTTTTTTCTTGTATTAATCTTTTTGCTAAAATGATAATTCTGTTGCTCTGCTGAGGTCTTACAAAGACTTTGGGAAATTAGCTTTTTCGCTTTCTTGCCAAGGGTTAAATGAGAACATCGATATCACTCTTGTCCCTTCAATGTGCAGCTACAGACAGCAGACAGTTAGGTTAGCATAAAAACGGGTGGAAACCATTAGCCTGTCTGAAGGTAACAAAATCTGATTGATCATGAGCTTTAGTTCCTCTAAGCTTCAGAGGTGCTGGCAGGAAGATTTTGTGATCCTTGGATAGAGCTAGGCTAACTGTTACCCACTGCTTCCAGTCTTTGAGCTAAGCTAAGCTAACCAGCTGCTAGCAGTACATTTATATTCATCCCACGTACATGACAGCGGTATCAATCTTTTCAACTAACTATCAGCAAGAAATCTAATCAGTGTATTTCCCAAATTGTTGAAACTTTTTCTTTAAATGGTGGCAAATGTCATTTAGATGGGATATAAAGTATCAGAATAGTGGAAAATGTGCAACACTCCAAAAAATAAATGAAAATACACT
The DNA here is from genome assembly GCA_036023855.1 of Gadopsis marmoratus. Classification (NCBI taxonomy): domain Eukaryota; kingdom Metazoa; phylum Chordata; class Actinopteri; order Centrarchiformes; family Percichthyidae; genus Gadopsis; species Gadopsis marmoratus. The sequence continues at coordinate 11,630 of JAVQJF010074927.1, forward strand.
AAGATCAGGTTTACAAATCTGAAATTGTTCACTATACTTACAAAATATGCAAATTTATTTTATGTATAATGTATTTACAAGTGGCAACCACAGACCTTTCCATTCTCAAAGTCATAATCTATTGAATATTGCAGCTTCCCCAGTTTCTCTATTTCTTTCTCCTCCTCCTCTTTCTCCTCCTCTGTCAGTCCGGTCTCTCCCTCGTCATCATCGTCGTCCTGGTGTGTCTGTGGTGTGAAGGTTACAAGACAAAACAGGGAGTTAAGGCTCGGGGGAATTAGGGATCCGAATACAAGGCTCCCCACGACAGCCAGCATGCCACAGACACTGGAGCTCCAGGAGTTTTTACATGGGAGACATATGTTTTGGTTACTGCTTACTGCTTACCTGCACAGCACCTGATGATAATAACCAGGGATTTGTCATTTACATGATGAGAAATCTCTATTGGTAACACATAACTACATGTTTATACTTTCTGCACATCTTGTCCTCTCAGAGTATTTGGATCATTGGGCAATTCCTCAGACATGCTTGTGCAGTACAGTGATAGCCAGTCAGTGGAGGCTTTGCATGCTAGTTCCACTAAGAGGGCTCATAAATGCAACAGTTTTCAAATGAAATCAGATATTAACATAGTTCTCTTGCACAAGGAGGTAATGGTTTTTATAACAACTCCTAAGGAACTAGCTCACAACAGCGAATGCCAATGCATATTAGAATGATAAAAGGCAAAAAAGACATAATATTCAGTGCAAGGAACCTACCGCTTTTAGCAGGATTTTAAATTTGTTGTTTTGTTAAAGCCTGCATTCACAATTTGAATGCCTTGTTTCACCTCTACATGTATGTGGCACCAGAGAAATGCCCCTCTTTTCAGCTCACCATTACAATAAATGGTTCAGGTTTAAAGGGCACAGCCAGCTATTTGAATAATGCAGAGTGTCATTGCTGCAGTGTGATTGCTGAAGGAAAATTAAAGCCTCACTGCCAAGGTGACCTTGACTTTGAAATGTTTTTACTCTATTTTCTCAGGCCATTCAGTGTCTTCACATCCCACCTCCTCCTTGAGTGTTACAATCAACAGGACAGATTTGCAAGTATCTGGCTCGCCATGCAGTTTTATCATCACCATTTTCATGTCTCCCAAACAACCAACCATGCCCTTCATCACATGCATAGATTAATAGTGTTAAAAGTGTCTTGCACATCATCTCTTAGTTCAATACTTTCCATAGTGGCGTGAGTTACAGTTACATTGTCCCAGGAACAATGTGTTAGATGGTTAGACTCTCCTCTCTGGGGTTTATGGAGCACATCATAGCTTTCCATTGTTACGTTCTCAAGATGTCATAACAAATGTAAATAAAAGTTGGGGGGACTAAAAATAAAGCAAAGGAAGCTACGACTTTCATTCCATGAAACCCCCTCCGCCCCAGGGGGCCAGAGAGCATCAACGTGAGCTATCCACCTACCGTAGAGCGGGAGTCCACCACAGTCAAGAAACACGAGGCACACACAAGACAGACACAAAACGGGGGGGGAGGAGGAGGAGGAGGAGGAGAGCAGAGAGAGGAAGAGATTCAACTCACAAGACACCAAACACACTACAAAAAGAGAGGCAGTCAACAACACCACCACCACAATTACGATGAGAAATGACACACTTGTTTTCGGCTGGGAGCAATAAATTCACATTGTGGATAAAAGTAATTGATTGCTTTAATTAACTGTCACTGGAGCTCAGGGCAATCTATGGTGATGTTAGTTGATTAGTCCCTCAAATGAATCACTGGCTTTTCTAACATTTATCCTCTGATTTACCGTACTGTGCTTTCAAAATCTCCCAATATTTCTGTGGGTCTTATGCCTTCATCCATTATCTTTAATTATGAAATGCGGCTTTTTGTACTTGCGACTTGTCAAAAGAAACTTTCCACTTCATAGTGCTCATTATTCTTTGTCACCCTGTAACAAAGCGTGTCATTTGTCACAGCGGGCCACAATGGAATACGGCACGCATTTAAACGACCACCACAACAACATCAAATAAATGGAGGGGAAGAGAGCTCTCCTTGTGTCCTCTACAGCCTGGGTTATTAAAGCTGCTGGTAAAAGATCAAATTTGGTTAAAAAGTTGGAATAAATATTCAGCAAAAAACGTCATAAATAACAATGAAAAATTTAATCATAACTTGGAGATTGGAAACATCATCCAAAACATCCTGTTACTCTGACTTTTCAGCATGTAGGTAGCACAAGGCATCATACCTCGCCCTGCATGTTCTTCATGTTGAAGCCATCCTTGCCCTTCTTCCCTTTCTTGTTCTTCTTCTTCTTGCAGCAGCATTTTTTGATTATGCAGAAGCAGCAGGTGAGGATGAGCAACGCGGCCACCACAGCGATGGCGATCAGGGCCCACGGAGGTACTATTAGTTTTAAAACAACAGAGTGAAAATTGAGATTGAGCTTTAACTTTGGTGCCCTTTCACAATTCTTGTTTTTGTCAAAGAGGCATTATGAATCTCAGCAGAAGGTGGGGATGCAGTGCAGCGTTACGTACATGGGATTTTATCAATTTCATTCAAGAACTTGCTCTTGATCTCCTCAAACATGTCGTTCTTGTTGATCTCTGTGTTGTTGGAGCCAGAGGTGTCTGGCGCGGAGGTGGAGATAAAGGCTGAGGTGGGAGCCATGGTCACAGTGGTGGCACCGGTGGGCTCAGCGGCCGCCACGGCCTGTGGCCTTCTGAACAAATTGAACTTCATTGTCAAAGACTAGGTGCAGCGTCCCTGAGACACACACAGATCAGACAAAAAGGGAGGATAAGACACACCAAACAACTGTAGTGTGATGACCTCAGTGGTGAGATATGGAACAAAAGTTAATGATGTAGAATATTTAGGCTTCATTTGTGTTAAAGACTTTCTGGGTAAACTATATACCTAAGGATTATTGTTAGAAAAGTTAATTAAATGTTTTGAATTTTGAAAAGAAAAATTATATTTTAAAACATTTGCAAAGTTTGATATTACTCTTGTGTCTGTGCAGTAAGCACGGAGCTTAGGAGAGAGGCAATTGGCTTAGCTTAGCTTAGGATACAGAGTGGAAACGGTGAAACAGCCAGCCGGCTGGATCTCTCCTAACTGGCAAAATAGGTCCACCAGCATCTCTAAAGCTCACTGACTAACACGCTGAATGTCTTTTGTTTCATCATTTAATGAACTGAAATGTGAAAATGACAATTTGGGGTTTTAGGGGGACTGTTTCTTGATGAAGAGCAGTTTATCCAGCTGTGTAGCATCTATAGGCCATAGCAGTGGTTGCCTGGCAACTTGACAGTGACAATTCCTGGAAGTCCCTGCGTTTAAAAGTTTAGTGAGCCTGAAAGTTATGGAAAGACTCGAGTGGGCAAACTGAAGCGAAGTTGCATTCCCGAGAACCAAGGGCTTTATGAATCATATACGTACAGAGATTAAAGGCAAAAAGGAGAGGGACTGGAGGATAATAACAGAAATAACTGGAGTTTCTTGGGAGTGTGACTAGCTGTTTCCCACCTGTTTATAGATTTTATGCTAAACGTGAGTGATATTTGTCTTCTTATCCATCTCTTAAAAAGAAAGCAATGAGCATATTTTCATTTCAAGTTCATTCCTGATATATTGTTAGTCCTTTACTGGATAAAGATGACCCCATTGTTTGCCTGCAATGATGCTTCTCAGCCCTGTGAAAGATGGAGGGGTGTACAAGCAGGCAGTCTGGGAGTCATAACAATCAATTGAAACAGTTGTTCGTGAAGGATTAATCACGTTAGGTGAGTGAGCACAAATTCCCAACTGAGAAATCTCATAGGATACGAAAGCCATGAAATTTGAGACTAAACACTTCCGTGGTGCTGATGGTGTGGGAATGTACTGTCTGTGTGAAGAACGAGCAGAAACTGAGGTGAGCATGCCTCCCCCTCTGAACACAGTGATCATGCCGGAACTGAAGGAGACCCAGAGAGCGACCTGCATCTTAACAGAGCTATCACAGAACTAATGAAGTTCTCCATGAAACAAGCAGGGAGGCAGGGAGACCTCTACAGGTAGGGGAGCTTAAATACAACCAGGAGATGTCTACTCTAGCTTAGCATAAAGACTGGAAACAGTCTGTAGAGGTGCTGGTAGGCAGTTATTGTTACCTTTGGGCAGACTGTACTGTACTGACATGAGAGTGATATCGATCTTCTCATCTAACACTCAGCAAGAAAGCGAATATGTTTCCAAGAATGTTTTACTATTCCTTTAACTTGGTTGTCTCCTGCCCCTTTCTGTGTGGCGTTAACATGTTCTCCCTTGTGGATTACATGGATTTGAAACTGTCTTTGTGTCTGTTTATGTGCTTTAGTCCTGTTTCCTGCCATCAATGAAATGCATGCTGGGATAGACGGTCTTTACCCAACTTGACTGTAAAACGGAACAAGCAGGTCTGCGAATGAATCAATGAATCAATGAATCAATAATTTTGCTAACAATATTTCAATATAATACAATAAGAGAAACAGAGCTAAGATACAATTAGTTAATCCATCACAAAACATAAAGAAAAGCTGCAAATCCTCACAAGTTAGAAGCTGGAACCAGGGAATGTTTGCTTTTCGTGATTGTAATTTAAATATCTTTAGGTTTTGGACAAAACAAGACCAAACAATTAATCAATTAACAGCAGATGAATCATTAGTTGGAGCCTTAAGGAAGAAAAAACTAAACTGAAATGCTAAGAAACAGATAATGAGGGTGCCATTCAAATCGCTCGCACCACAATCTGAGAATAATAAAACAAGTGTCTCTTCACAACGGCTCACCTTTTTCACCCTCTGGAAATTAAATCCACCACAAACAGATGACAAAATCAATTTGCCACCCAGTCCCATGTGAGCATTATATTATTTATTCTCAGCTTCCTCTTTGCATAATCATGAGTGACACTAGCACGCTATTAGCATTTCGAAGGTGTCGATGCTCCGGTCTAAATGAGGCTGGCTGTGTTTTCACAAAACAGAGAAAACCATATGCAGCAGATAACTGGACGCATTTGACAATTCTGGTATTAATTCACTTTGGATTCAATTAGAATCAGTGCATTATAATTAGGCAAAAACTGTTTAGTGGTTTGGATCCTAGCAGCAAATATATTCTTACTGCAGTATGTATCTGGGAGCTACTATAGGCCGGTATTATTTTCAGTGCTGAACATTGTGATTTGGACACTGCCTTGATGCTTTCATGCCAACCACCAGCTCAACATAGTGCTAAATAATAATTGGCAACTTGACAATCATTTACTTGTTCTGCAGCTATAATGCCTCCATGTTTGTTTGTTTTTGCTTCAGGGTGAAGAATTCAAAGGAAAAAAAGTGTTTTGCCAGGAAAGCTCAAGAAATGTTTTATTCCTTGGTACCTTAATATCACAGCTACAGCATGACTGTTAAGCAAGCACTATGCAGAGGCAGATAGGTAGTCTTATAACGTACGGAGAGAAAATGAAACAAATAAAAATGAACAAAACACTCGGCAGAAATAAAAGATAAAACAAATTGCGTACATATGTCTGAATGTGTGTGTGTGTGTGTGTGTGTGCGTGTGTGTGTGTCTCATTACAGATCTCAAATGTTCACAGCTATGCAGAGGATTTTTGTTTTATCTCCCTCTAAAGGCACTAAAAGAAAATGATCTGTCTCAGTTTAAAAGACAGACAATTTAATCCACTGTTTAAATGAGCGGGGAAAACAACTGAGTGCAGGGTTTCACAGACGCAAACACACACACGCGCGATTTTATCAGATTAGAAAGATATACAGTGAGTCTTTTGCTGTAGAGGCATTCTTATCTAAATAAGCTCACAGTGCATGTGATGATTTCTGCATCACAACATAAAAGTGAAGCAGCAGACTCCTCTATCAGCGTCTGGCAAAGGCGATCGTTATGTAACTTCGTCTTCATTGACTCACAGGCCACAGATCAATAAGTATTGCATTCCAACATGTGCATCTTAGCGCGGGCTCTTTCTCTCGTCGTAAGGTAGGGTCTGTGGTCCAATGCATGCCATTCACATACAGTGCAGTAGGGGCCTGTGTGCCATGGACCGGCAGATTATTGTTGCTAAGCAATCCTGATAGTGTCTTTCAGCTATTCAGAATTGCCCACAAGTCATAGCCAGGCGGTGGGCATGGGGATGATATGAATGCCGACAGTGATTTATGATGATTGTGATTAAAGTTTAAGCTGCAGCAAGGGTTCATCCCAAACATTTTAGAAAAAAAAAGTCATCACTGAAGAAATCATCATCTCAGGATGATTCCTGCATTCCTGGTCCAACTAAGGAATAACTCAATACCTTACTTCCATAACTTAGCATATGTCTTCTTCTGGCATTCGGATGAGCCGCTGTGAGGACAGCTGACGGTTGACACATAACACTCCGAAACATGTCTAAAGGCGGAGGGCCTGCTTGTTTTAGCCAAGTGTTTACCTCTGTGCTATTAGCACTCAATCCTTATCTTCCTTTGGTGTCTGCAGCCCAACACTGGCCAGCATCACAAAAGAAAAGAAAAAAAGGCTCTGACACATCCTGATTCACAAGGATATTCAGCTGCAGAGAATACAGTCACAGAGTAAGAGTTGATTCTACTTAGTTTTGAAAATGCAGAGAGGATCCTCTATGATAGCTGTTATCTAGTTGTACGTTTGGATTGTATTCATGTCACATAACTGGCTCTTAATTTAAAACGATCTCCAAAACAAAACTCACCAGTCAGATGTGGTATTCCCCTTCGTAAAGTGGCCCATCCAATACCAATCACTGTATGGGTTACGGTCCCTCAGAGCTGTGGTAACATAGTCTGATCTCTCCCATAAGCAGAGACTGCAGTCTCCTCTCACTTCTCTCCACTGCAGCACTACACCCCTCCTCCTCCTCCTCCTCCGCCACCTCCTCCTCTTCCAATGCACACCATCTCCCCCATTTTCCACCCTCCCATCACACACCTCCCTACTCCCTCTCTGTCGCTCCCTCAGTGTCCTTATGCACACAGCCTCTTTACCCCTTTCTCTCCATCCCTCTCTCTCTGTCTCTCCCCCCAAACTCATTTGTGATGCTGCTCACACAGCTGATTGCGCATGCCAATTGTAAAAGATCAATGTGCCCAAGCTTTGGGGTGAGTATGGGGGGCAGTTTGAATAAAGCCACAGTTTGCACAGCTCAGAGATGGAGAACAAGCGGAGTAGCAGGTCGGCTGACAAACTCTTAAGGGTGTGATGACTTTACCACATCAGCTCCAAATGGTATCACGCTGAGCTCACGTAATTAATTCGATCCCAACAATTGGTCGAAAAAGTGTGATATAACCCTCCAGGGAGACCCTTCTTTCTCAAACACCTTCAGAACGAACAACAAGAATGACTAGGTCAACTTGTCTGCCTTTTACTGATCCCTCAGGAGACTCGTCAATGATAATTGGAAGTGAGCACATTGCAAAGCATCTTCTCCAGTTACAATACAATCAATGATGCAGCCCACAGTGGCGAGCTAAAGCCATGAAACAACTGATGTGTGACAAAGAAATCTACACATTCACAGAGGTGAGCATATTAGGCCTCATATAAGTCCTCATAGCGTGCCAATATATTCATTCTGCGTGATAAACTTGTTTCGAATCAACAAATGCATGAAAATGTCCCTCATGTAGTTACTACTGTACATATTTGAGCCCTTTTCAATTCCAGCATTTAATCTTTTTCCCCCGGCGCTCACCTCAAAACCCTCTTTCCCTCCTCACTCTCCTTGGGGAAATACCTTTCTGTGTGCTCATGTTCAGCTTGCAGCTGTCAGGAGCCAGTGTGAGGTGGCTCCTCTCACATCAGGTTACAGTGCAATAAGCGTCTTCTGCCAGAGGGGGGCAGGGATCTCAAACAAAATTGCTGCATCACAGGGTGTCCTTTATTTTTCTTTCTATACCAGTGCACTGCAAAGCCCAGAGATTTGTCTTCCACATCTCCCCCACATCCATTTCCATCTGCTAAATGCATTTAGCAAAAGTGACACAGACGTCTCCTTTTAAATAAAAGATTTAGCTGAAACTTTGCGCAAAACCATTCAAGATTGCCAAGGTCTTTTGCTTTATTGAAGCTGGATAGCTCACTTCCGCCGGTTTAACGTTTTTCTCTTTCACCAGATTCCCTAAGCATTTTCATTGTAGGAGTGGGTGAAGTGACCTTACCATCACCGTGCGAGCTACATAACTCAAATAAGTAATGGGAGTGAAAAGAATGTGGCATACTGGAGAACTGAAGCAGCAAGATGAAGTTAAGCGGGTGATGTTGGTTTGTGGTTTTAAAACTGAGCTACTTAAAGGTAAAGGTGACCTTTTAAAGGAACAGATCTACATTTTGGGGGAATACACTGTTCTTTTTCTTGCGGAGAGTTACATGCAGAGTCAGACCAGATTTCACCTGGCAACATTTACTCGCGTCAGGTGACAAAATGCAGGCGGGACAGGAAATATAGTGGGTAGGGTTGTAAAAAACGGTGGAGCTAACAAGCTAATAAGAGTAGTCACCAGTGAAATACATTATACAGCTTCTTATCAATCGCTTTATTGACCGTACCCTCTGTCATTGTCCTTGCTCACACTGGGGCCAAGCAGCATCCCTCCATCTCTGCTGCTTGGAAGATTTTGCCTTATATAAACAAGAATATAAACAGACAATTATTCCTGAGTGAGAGGTCATTCCCACCCACCCCTCTCTCAAACCACCTGGACGTTGGCGGGCCTCGATATTTGTGTATCAAAGTTCAATCGGGCCAATAAATTGGCAAAGCCAATAAGAGCAAAATCAGGTCTGACTGCACCTTAAGGTGAGAAGATCAATAGTCATATTAATAATGACCGGATGGACATGACTAGAGCCAGCCAGCTTAGCTTGAGACTGGAAACCTTGAAAACGGCTGTCTAGAGGTGACAAAATCTGTCTATATTAAGCACCTCTAAAACTCACTAATTAACACGCACTGTAATATCTTGTTTCTTTAATCCTTAAGAAGAATGACAAGTAGACATTGTGGTTTTTACTATTTTGTCAGAATATTTTGTGGCTGCCGTGTCAAGATCACAGTCATATCCTGGAGTTAGGCTAATTGTGTTAATAAGTGAAATTAAGAGGTGCTGGTGAGGAGTTTTGTTACCTTTAGAGAGAGACAGAAACGTTATCTGATTCTCTTTCTTACTGTACTTCTAGTTTTTATATGATTGGCAGAGAATGGCAGGGATACTGGGAAACGAAATAAGGATCCACATGTGAACTCCATTACACACAGTTTTAGTGCCCCATTTAGAGGTTAGGATACAGAACAGCAGAGTCCTGTCAGGGGGTTTGAAACTGTGGCTCCACATTAAAGGATACACTCCCAGCTCACTCATCTATTGTGCCATCTGAATGGAAGGTTTCTACACTCACTTAATGCTGAGATTGGCAGCACTCACTGTAAATGTGCATTGTCAGCAGAGCAAACTTGGCAACAACAAAAACTTAATTCACTCAAAAGTAGATAGGACTCAATAAACCCAGATTTCATTGAGAAATAAATTGCAAACACGAATAATGGATTAAAGGTTAATGGCAGAGAACCAAACCAAGCAGCACTATTCTACAGAAAGAGAGTGAATAGATATCTGATACAGGACATTTAGCCACATGATTCTAAGCGAAATCAAATGTATACTTTGAGATTTCAGTCCATTTATCTCTAGTATTCTTGATGCATTTTGGAGCGCTTGAAGCAGTAAGAATGATGCAGAAGTAAGCAGGAGGCTTTGTGTGACTTTTAACTGACAACATATAATATATCAGAAAATAGGAAGCAACAACATTTCAGCAGGAAAAAAAACGCAAATTTTGTCATCAGTTAATGTGAAAATTCTCAAATATCCTGCAATGCTGATGCATTTAGCAGATTCAAAATGTGTTAACTAAGTAATTGTCAGTTGTTTTTCTTCTTGTAATCTTCTTCTATTGGTTAAATGATCTATTTGAAGAAATTATTTCATTTTAATATTAGCAGCCCTGAACTTCCATAGACATGGACAATGAAAAGAATAATCAATAGCAAATTAAAATTAAAGATTAAAGTAATATCACAGCTTTCTGAAAATATTTTTTTCATTATTCTGGCTGTGGTCACCAGAGGTATTCAGCTAATGTACTTGACCAGATTTGATAAATCACCATTGCTTCTTGACTCAGCAGCTTTGGTGCCTGGCAGAGTTTAGTGCAAGGTCACAATGCAGCCGCATTATTAAGCGAAGCAGCGATTGTACAGTAGGATTGGTCCACTTTGACTCCCAGTGCATTGTGGGATAGTCCAGCTCTTCCCTGGCACTCTTTCCTTTTTCCTTAGAGCATCTGTGAATGAGGAAAGCTCTCCCTCTCTAGTCGTCCTCTGCACAAAGGATGCGTCGGGCCTGAGGACTGTGCTGCGCTGGGACGTGGATAACAGCAACACAGCCACTATCAAAGCCCCAGATAGCCAACATATGCAGAGAGCAGCGGCTGCCAACGTGTGCATGTGCTGAGCTGTGCGGGGACGTATTGGGCAGTATGATTTGTTTCCTCTGAGGCAGCAGAGAGGATGTGGGAAAGACTGCACCCTCTCAGCTCCTGCAGGGAGTGCTGCAATGCAGGGGTGTAACAGAGAAACACAAAGCAAGAAGGCAGTTTGTCCAACTGAGAAGCTGACTGTGCTCACACTCTTCCTCCTTTTCCTGCCATGCCTTGCTTCCTCCTCTTGTCATTGCTTTCACCTTTTGCTTCTATCGTTGTAGCCCTTTCTGCCTCCCTACTATCTCTGTCTGTGCATCTCTCTCTCTCTCTCTCTCTCTCTCTCACACACACACACACACACACACACACACGCACACACACACTGGCCGCACTCTGGCCCATCATTACTGCAGCGTAGACAACAGTAAATAAAAGCGCCATATGGTCGTAGTTGGCTTTGTACACCAGTTGCAGTGTTTGGGTATCTTGGAAGTAGCAGTCGGTCAACAAGGTGACGGTGCGTCTGTGTTTGCCTATGTGTGCATGTGTGTCTGTAAACACCGGGTGGATTTGTTGAGTGGTGGATGGCTGTCGAAGAAGAACTCTTGTGCCTAGACCACAGTCTAACTGAGTTACCGGCGTGGTGATACTACAGTTCCTACAGAGTTGTGACAAGTCGGTCAGTGTCAACATGATCATGCGAGTTATAACTCTTACCCCCTACCCCCTGCTCCACTCCCCAAATAGTTAATTAACAATGCCAATTATCAGGGCATGGGGCCAACAAAACCCCAAAAAGCTTGTAGCTGTATTTAAAAATGTTTTTGGAGATGTGATTAGGTTACTTTTGTCTTAAAGCTAAACGAATAGCCAGAAAAATATGCAATTACATTTAAAGCTGTATGTTTTCTCCACTAAATTAGAGAGAAAACAGATAACAGGAAATCAGAGGAGAGAGCTAGACTCAGACAGTTTTTCGGTATGCGCCTTAAACCCCTTAAGGTTGTGTGTTAAATATTGTTACTGTTGTCATAATTACATTCCTGTATCTGGAAAATCCCTCTTTTATGACGAACATTGTGTCTTGTCATAACAGGAAAGGCACAGGTGGAACCAAAAACATTAGCAATGGCTCCGTTCTACTTTACGGCCCCTTTAGCTCACACAGGTGCTGAAACGTATTCTGACTGATTAGACCTTGGCTCAGGTTGTAGTTGGGAGAAGCTCTGCGGGGAATTACATACATAGATAGATAGATAGATAGATAGATAGATAGATAGATAGATAGATAGATAGATAGATAGATAGATAGATAGATAGATAGATAGATAGATAGATAGATAGATATAGAGTGAGCTAATAGTCCAGTTACAGGGCCACGGTTGACCAGGTGAGATACAACAGCTGGCGACACTTCCAGGTCAGCCATCTGCCTCCTGAACCAGGACTATCCTTGAGTAGCTCTTGAAGATACAGTTCTAAAAAGTGCACAGACATCTGCATGTTTGCCAATTGGGAATTAGATGTGAGCACTTTCATGCCACAGTATATTACCATCTACTTGCATCATGAACTAAGTGGAAAACAATTCTAATCACAAGGGCACAACAAGTAATTAACTGCATAATATCTCTCTACTAAATTTCCCCTGTGTGTTAGCTCACATATATTAGCTTAAAGGCAAGCTATTGCAACTATAACGCGCACAAACATTTCCCTGTGGTAATGAAAAATCATGTCTTCAAAAAGTGGACAATCGGCTGGAAGGCTTGACATACAAAGGAAAAAACAAGAATGTGTGACAATCTGACAGTCTGTCTTTATGCTCGCTGTGTTACAGAAACTAGAACAAAGCATGCAGGGAGCTAAATTTCCCGTAGTTTAGCTGATATACTGCAATACATAGAAACTATATGGACAATTATAACCCATTTCAGCAATAAGCCATATGCACAAATATGACAAATTTGGCCCTCTGGAGTTGACTGGCCTTCAGGTTTTTTCCTCACATTGAATGGACTTTCAAGATTTTTCCTCTCGGGGTTTCTCAGGTTGGCCATGGCCATGAAAACTCCTTACTTTCTGTCGCGTTCCACTATCCTCTTTCCACACCATAAACATTAAGTGTGCACATCATCAGGATTGAAACCAGTGAACAAACATATAGATATGTACATCTACCCACTATTTCTTCTTCCTCCCGCCGCTGAAAATGGCCTGACAACTAGCGCGGGATATTGGTGCATTTAGGGTGCGAGCGGGAAGAGAGGGTGAAGGCGACATTTACAGACAGAAATGGAGAAAACAGAGAGGGAGGGAACATCTCCCCAGCGGTGATGGATGTGTTGCCTAACAGCACAGATCTGGGGCAACATGGCGGAGTAATACTGAGCAAAGAGAAGCCAGAAGGGACACAAGTTCAGGGAGTAATTATCTGATCCTTCTGCACCTACATTTCCTCTTCTTTTCCTCTGGTCTCGAAACCATTTCACATCAGGTTTTATTCGAGATGCCTGCTAATAAAACACTGAGCACTCATTTTAATACTACCCTCTGTGTCTTGTTAAAAACACACATAAAGTGATGTGGGTGCATTTGGAAGCAGACACTTTTAAGGCTGTATTACTAAAGTCTCTAGTCCAAAAGGCCAGCAATGAATACAAGAACTACATGTGCCAATCTTGGCATCTTCCATTTTCTGCTCCAGCAAATATCCAAATGTGTCAAGGGGTTTCGTGCTGGGAGGGAGAGGAGAAGACAAATTGGTATCATTAAGAAAGCCCTTCATCAGCAAAGCCTATAAAACATGTCTGTTTTCTGCATCAATCCAGACAGAAAGATCCTCTTTATTCTCTTGTTAAATGCAATAAATTACTTTATTCAATGTGATTCAGTTCATAAATTGAAACCGAATTTCTTTAATGTAGTTGTTATTCCTGATTATCAAGCCTCTGCATCTAGTCAGCTGAGAGTGTAGGACTCAGAATGACCAGTTGAGGGCACTATACATACAGTCTTTATTTTACAGAGGTTACCACTATCAGTAAAGTGCCTCTGCATATTTCAAGGAGACTTGAAATGCATATTTTAGCATGTATGACAGAAAGTCACCCCTACACATTTCTGTCTTCCCAGGGGAGTGTTAAAACTGTACACATACTTTATCACTGGTAACTCATGCAAGATAGAGAGTACTTGAGGATACTCAAGTTGTACTTTCTTGAGTTTTTCTATTTTATGCTACTTAATACTACTTTACCCAGGAAAATAATGTATTTTCTAACGTGTCATTCTGCTGTTTGGTGCTGACCAGGTAGTGTACAGTGGGGTTCTAAGTGCTGAAAACGGCTCTATGAGAGCGGTGAGAGTGAATCACAGCAGTAAAGTTACGGCCAGGCAGCTAAACGCTTAAGAAGCTCCGAAATGCAGAGAGGAGCTGCAGCTTCAGGTGATAATATTCTGAAGGTTCATCACTAAAAATGACCCCTTTCACATTGTCCCATTGTTTTCACATTGTCATTTGATACATTGCCAGTAACAATTACTCAAAAGTTGACAGAGTTGAGACCTGCTATTTATTTTATATGTACTTCACTTGAAATGTGAAAATGTTTTCTTTATCTGCTCTGACATCAGTTTCAGCTTTTAGCTTTACAGTATTACAGTATGTGAACTGTAGCAGAAAATAGAGTACACTGTACACAATCTAAGCTACCGATTGTTGCTGCTCACTCTTGTACTTAAAACTATGAATTCCCCCATGACGCACTCCAAATTGATTGGCTGAGAAGTATTGATCATTCTCTTGCAAGTGACTGCAGAGGTCGGGCTGAAACAGTCACTACAGTCACGTGCATACCATAGTCTTCACTGAGGTCATGAGAAACATCTTAGTAAAAAAAGAAAGTGGCAGACCAATGTTCTAAGCTAATATATCATATAATGTTGGATTTATTCTTATCGTGGAAACACATTTAATCATTTATATCAACTGCTTGATGATATGACGATCAAAAGCGAAATGCTCCATTGTGCTCGGCAGCTAGCTGCTAACTTTGTCTGTCTGCCATTTGGTGATGAGTTGTAGTGTACAGTCGGTTTATCTGTGTTTCTTTGCTGCCTGGAAACAAAGCTGATGAGAGCGACGAGAGTGAACCAAAACAGCAAATTTGCAGACTATAACACATTTAGCTGATACTGTAGACGTTCACATGCTCTGTAGACTCTAGAGGGAAATGATTATATGTGGGTTTGTGACTACGAACTCAGACACGGCACGTAGCCATGTGATCAATTGCATATATAAAAACATTGATTAGTGCAGCTTTAAATCAAAAATCTGCCCTCAAACTGATGTGTCCTGTTTCAGTCTTTGCCCCTTCGTCCTTGATTCCTCTTAGTAGTCAGATATTGGAGTCCAATTCTTTAGAAAGTCAACCAGATACCGACATGTTCTCATTAGCGATTCAACTAACTATTATTTTCACTATTGATTAATCTGATTATTTTCTATAAAATGTCAAAAAATTGTTCTAAGTCATATCTATAAATGTCAGTTTACAATGATATATAACAGACATGGGAGAAGCTGCAACCAGAGGATGGTTGTAGTTTGTACTTGAAAAATGACTTAAATCATCATGCTAGTTGCTGATTAATTTACTGCTGATCAATTAATCAATTAATTGTTGCAGCTATAGTTCTCAGTAAGTGTGGTTCGGCTCCTACACTTTCCCTTTCGGCTTGCATGGCTTCTTGTGTGTTCCTTGTAACTTCCCCCGTCTCCCTCTGTTGTTACTCCAGTCTGTCGTGGATTTGACCTGCTACATCTTGTCTACCTTTTTCAACCAGGCCTCTGGGATAAGCATCGACATCCTTATTTATATATTTTTGATACACTAACCGAGATCCACAAAAAGCTTCATCCTGACCAAGATTTGATGGCATGTCGATTGCGTTGCTCACAGATGGAATGCAGTTAAGGCAAAACAGCCCAGAGGTTGTAATGATACATATCTCCTTTTCTCGGCAGGTCGAACCTTAAAACAAATCCAGTCGACTGTGTCCTTGATGATGGCAGTCAATTGACAGAAAACGCACTGCAGCACCAGCAAAGACATCAGTTCAGCAACTTTCACAGGGGAGCTCTCAAAGTCTACAAAATATCTCCCCTGACATCACTGTCTGTGATAGATGTCAAAATATCTGTCAACACAAAAACATCATCAAATGCCGCTTTCTGAACGGGTAAAAATGTGAATTCCTACTGTAGTATTAATGTGTGTGGAGTAGCTATGAATGATAAACTTCAACAGCAGTGAGCTTCACGTACATTGCTGCACCTGACAGCCTGTGAAAGAGGATCTCAGTTTAGTGAGGACAGGATTATAGGCTGCAGCTCAGAATGCCATTTCATGAACGATCAAGCAGCAGAAGTGCTCCGGGCATGTACACCTCTCCACAGCAGGAGTTGTAATGTGGAAACTTAAAGTAGATCAAACATGGCCTCCTGCCTACTACTGTATAAGAACTGTCTGCAACCTGGAACTAATCATTTCTGATATTAAGATTTCCTTTCCATCCAATCTATCAACCAATTACACTGTCAGGAAGACACTGAAGGTGCTATCATCACATACTGTCACACATATGGGTAGTAGGGGGGCTACTCAACCTACCGATAGGTTCAGTCTTTATACATTAATAATAATAATAACTTAATAATTAATAACATTGATCCAACATGGGCGGAGACCAGCAAGCTCAGAAGTTGTAGAAAAGTAAAAGAAGAAGGTGCATTATGCCAAACACAATAAAAAAAAACAAGACTAAGAGCCTACAGCCACGCTAGCAGCTCTGTGAGGCTGTACTTAGCTCAACATGCTAACACGCGCGCAATGAGAATGCTAACACGCTGATGTTTAGCAGGTGGGATGTTTAAGGTTGTCACCGTCTTAGTTCAGCAAATGTTAGCATAATTCATTCTGATGCTGCGGTTCTGCTCCTCTTCTCCATATTTGAAAAAAAGAGATTTATGTCCCTATTCATGCCATGGTGGAAGATTTTTTAAAACAATCCTTAAATCTGGATACAAAGTCATAAAACATGGTCTTCGGAGTTTTGCTGCTATTCTACACGTGATAATGAGAATGATAAATAGTGCATGGCTGATGTGTGTGTATACGTGTGTATGTGTGAATATATATAAGTATTTTGTTTCTGTTTTTTCATTTTGTTTTATACTGGCTTTGCCACAAGATTGTCATAGAGTATTTCGCACACTGCCTACAGCCACACCACTAGCATGGCGTTGAAAGAAGTGAGCTTGCTTGCATATACCTGTCATGGATACTAAGTGCTGTACGATTCCTATAAATGGACACCCTATAATATAATGTCATCTAAGAGATGTAATGCTGACTTCATCACCCCAACACCAAGCACAGACTGCAAAACTGTGCAGTATGATTAATCCTCCCTCAGTGCACCGCTAACTGCTAATTCAGCAAGAAAACCCAACTTTAGATGCAAAATGATGTGAGAGCATGTTTGTCACAGTCCAACGAACCTTCAGACAGTTGAAAAATGTTTCATCTGACTGTTTTTCAAGAAAATACTTCCTTTCTTGCCCTTTTTCTTTTTTTTTAAATGTGCTGCTATACTGCTTAGTATTCTTACAATTAATCTTGTGCTCTCTATAAACCTTTTTAATTAGTCGCATTAGAAACTTAATCATGTCCATCATAGCAGTTAATTTAAGAGGTAATAGAGGGGAAACATACCAACACTTAAGTGTATATTGAGGAATATACTCATAAGCTCGCACTCTTTTTGTACATTTACTTTACATTGACTGCATGTATGCTGTGTGAAGACACGTTACTCTGAACCTGTTAAACATCGATTGCAGCATAAAATGCACCAAGGCCACTACATACATTGTGGGACAGGAACGAGTGTGTGTGTGTGAGTACAGTCATACTGCAGCTACACACCCCTTGATCCACCTCTGCTGATGCCAAAAGGAAGTCCTCATTTGGCTCACACACTCAGGAGTGTCCCAGTCATGTACTCATAACACCCCCGGGGACTGAAGAAATCACTGCATCACCTGATCTGTTCACACCACTGCATCATAATCACACCAGGAACATACAGTAACAAAAGAAAAGAAAAGATCAGTGTGTGGCTGAAAATAACTGATTTCCTAATCAATAAGATAGTGAGTGCAGATATAGATAATGTGCTGCCTAAATGACAAGGAAATGAAACGGACAGAAATGAAGGAAATTAATCTACAATGTAATCTGTGTCCATCAGAGGCTGTAATGCGCAACATTTAAGGGCATGAGAGCTTTATCTTCAACCACCTTCCCCTAGAGTCAGAGAAGGATGAATTCTACTAAAATCCCTTTATAGAAAAGGCTGCAATGGACTTAATAAGTGCACTGGTTTAACAGATAATGGGGTGACACCGATTCAAATAAACACAGCGAGCTCTGCAGACTCCTACCTGGGCCCTTCACTCTTGCTGGCTCAGCAGATTTGACTTAAACACTGCCTCGGAGCTTTTACTGTATAACAGTGAGCTCACTCTAGACTGACACACTGTAAAAAAAAAAAAAAAAAAAGCCCCAGGAACAAAATGCAGAAAATCATCTACACGCTATCTTAAAACTACTTGTTTTCTATGTATTTCTTTTCTTGTTGACGACAATTGCTATCCCTGTGTATTAAAAATCAAATATCTCTTCCATTAAATCTATTTCTATATATCCAGATTGTGAGCAACCAATGAAAAGTGTTTTTAGTGTTTCTATCTATAGCGTAAGAAATGCCCATCTCAGGTTATACCCTCACACACACACGTTTGTTTCTAATACGTAACATTACACTGCAGCACTACATGACGCTACGCACCAGGCATAAGGACTTACCGGCATGCTGTAAAAGTTCCACTCTCGCAGATTTGCTAAACCACTCTCTGTATTAAAATGAGAGGCGACTGGCAAGATGCTAACACTGTCTGCTCTAATTACCCCTGAGCCATTTATTATCTCTTTCTTTCTCTGCAGAGCTTTATTTTTTTTTTGTTCTTTTTCCACATTCAGGCAGGATGTGTGTAATGAGGCTAGGTGCCTCTGTGACAGCCTGGCACGCAGCAAAGCCTCAGTAACTGATGATGCTGTCTTGGGCAAAGAGGGAACAAAAAAAATGCAGCTTACCTTGAAGAGAGATGCGCTGCCTCCTAAACAAGGAGTGGGAGCAGAGGACAGGGTCAGATATGCTCTTGACAGGAAGAAAAATATCTTAACAATCTGCACTTTGGTTCATCCCCCTCTCAAAAGACATCTCAAAACCCCAGTGCAGGCAAGGTCCCAGTTTCACGTGGGGGTGTTTCTGTCCAATAAGCAGACACTCTCAAACAAGACTTTCCTTGGCTCAAGGTGCTGCTGAGGTGTACTCAGATTAGGCAGAGGGGAGAGGAAACACTCGCACAGATTAACATTGTTCTAACACACTGAAATCAGCACAAGCATCACAGCCGGTGCAGTTCCACTGCTGTATTTCCCGGCACTGTTCGCTCATTGGCTGAGGAGCTACTCAATAAAAACCCTCCCTGTCATCAGTTGGGTATGGTAGGGGAGGGGGTTAGATTTTCTGTGGCGCACTAACAACTGCGCTCCTCCTCTTTTCTTTCTTGCTCTCTCACTCTTTTCCCTCAGCGCAGGGAGACGGGGAGTGCTGAGCTTTGAGAAATAGACGCAGCAGGAAAGGGAGGAATAGAGAGAGGGAGGGAGGAGAGGGTGGGAGGGAGGGAGGGAAGTGTGAAAGCAGGTGGATTGATGAGTGGTGAACGGAGGGGTGAAGATGGTAACCAGCGGTCTGCAGTGGCTCTCACAGGGCTTGATTTCAGGTCCTGTGCCTCCTTGATGCAGGAACTCTGCAGGAACCTGAGTGCAGTGAGGTGTGAGGACCAGAGAGGATAGAAGGAAAGGGAGGAGGGATGGGTGAGGGGGTGTTACCGGTCTGCTCGGGCTGGTTTTGCTGCAGTATAGAGGCGGGCAGAACACAGATGGGAAGTTGTTGGTTTTTTCTTTTCTTTCTTTTCTTTCCCCCAGCAGCGGCTGATGGGAAGCGCCAGCAGACTCAGCAGCAGCAACATAAAAAGGCAACTAGTTCCTCCCATCCTTGTCTACAGGCATCTAACATGTAACTCGTGAATAATTTAAAAGAGCAGAAGGTGGGATGAGCTGCAGGAGTGACACAGCTCACTGCTGCTGCCTTATTAGGTATGACAGAGATTATAGAGTCATCTAATTAAACACAAGTGTAAAAGTCAAACAGGAGTCAAACTGTGTGTTTCTTTTAGCACCGGTTATGTCCAATAATATATGAGAAGGAAGAGGAAGAAATAGCTGTTTCTGCTGTTGTTTTTAATTTCTTTCCCACTCAACAATCTAGAGCATCAATTTTAATTAAATAGAAAGTATCATCTTCTGTCATCTCAAATCAATAGACTACCTGACTTCCCATACTTGACAGCTGGGGGGGAACTACATCACACACAGATTTCTCCATCGAACTCCATACAATACGTGGCTGGTTTGTGAGAATCACTGTTTACTTCAGCCACTGTGAAGCAGCACAGGATGTGCAAAATCAAATCAGTCTTATCCTGCTAATTTAGCAGTGCAACATTTG
Organism: Gadopsis marmoratus; assembly: GCA_036023855.1. Taxonomy (NCBI): domain Eukaryota; kingdom Metazoa; phylum Chordata; class Actinopteri; order Centrarchiformes; family Percichthyidae; genus Gadopsis; species Gadopsis marmoratus. Next base: position 31,915 of record JAVQJF010074927.1, read on the forward strand.
TTAATGAAAAGCAACGGCAGGACACGAGTGCCAGTTTCACCATTACACTTATTAAATGTTCTGGGAACGTTGCCAAAACTTCTGCAGCTTCAAGGGGGACACACCATTTCATTGCCTTTGGCTCTACCCTTGACATAGCAGCAACCAGGCAGCACTCAGTGCAATACCAACAATCAGAGCAACACCACCAGATGAGTCAGAGATGCTGCATCACTAAAGCATCCTGCCTCTTAATGAACTTTCCATCTCGCTCTGCTTATTTGCTTCAATTCCGAGGGGTGGAGGGGGGATAGTGAAAAGTTTTGATGGGATCCAGTTAATCAGCGACAGGATATTTTGCGATTGCCTCGTGCTGGACTACATAGCAATAAACCATAATAGATGAAACAGAGACACTGAGATAATTCAGCATAGAGACTAGAGGTGGAATGTGTGCCTGAAGCAGCCGTGCAGGTCTGGTTTCATTAAGGTGAACCGGGGAGCGTAATGAGCCTAAAAAACACAAAATCAAAATGGAACAGGGAAACAAGACTAACTACAAGACTGCAGCTGTGTTCATAGAGTCACTATGAGGGAGTTAAACGTCATCATGCTCACAATGACAATGCCGACGTGCTGACGTTTAGCGGGTATTCCGTTTGTCGTGTCCACCATCTTACTTTGGTGTGTCAACATGCTAACATTTGCTCATTAGCGCTGAACACAAAGTACAGCTGAGGCTGATTGGAATGTAGTTTTCAAGTATTTGCTCATAAAACCAAAGTGTTGGACAAGTTTGCTTTAAGGATGGCACAGGATGAAAAGTCAGAGGATCACCAAAGGGATTGCAATTCATCCAGAGGGAGACCTGAATACTGTCAGTGCACCACATGTAATGGAAATCCATTCAACAGTCGATGAGAAGTTTCAGTCAAAACCACAACTGTGAACGCCACGGTGGCGCTAGAGAGAGAGTCAGGGGATCACCAAGGTCAGTAGGATACTTTGTGTGGGGACCTAAATGTCTAATAGTTGAAGCGACCAATTTCCCTTAAATAAAACTATTCTATAATAATCTATTCTACTGTCTATGCTTGTACTTATACATACACTTAACATTTTGTTAACTGCTGCACATGTTCATAATCTTCATACTGCAAATATCTTAGCATTTTCATAACGACCCTTTACTGTTTATTCTATTCATTCAATACACTGATCAGCCATAAGATGATGACAGCAAGGGCACCTTGACCGGTCGCTCGCAAGTCGCTCACATCCTTACGCTTGATAATTTCCTGCTTCAACTAATATACCCCCACTGACAGTTGCCATTTTTACCAGATAATCAATGTTCTTCACTTCACCTGTCAGTGGTCATAAAGTTATGGCTGATCAGTGTATATTACCAATGTACATACAGTATGTACCTTGCGCTGCACTTCACTGCACTTTTTGCACCTCTGGTTAGATTCTGAAGTGCAGTTCATTGTCTCAGTACTCGACAATGACAATAAACTCTAATCTGATCAAATGAAAAAAGTGCAATTAATCAAAACATACAGAAAGACAAAATTCGAAAAACTTATCCAGCCACCATGAAACAGAAAATACCGGACTCAACCATGTTAAAGGTTAGCACCTCTTTCACCCAACTGACTATTGGTAAATGTGAGAACATTGTGTGTGCAGTTTAATTACATTACATTTCTCATTTCACAGATTTTGACAGTCAAGGTTACTGTAAGAAACTGAACTGAATTAAAGGATTCAAACATATGAGGTATATTACTATATATATATAATATATGCACTTACCTAGATTATTCATCAGTGATTTAATAATGGTTTTCATTGACGGTTTGAAACTTTCTGGGCGCAGGACCCAAATTAGACAGGAAGTCTCTCGCTCCATGACCCTATTGCAGCATGTCAGCATCCAGGGACACACCAGAAGTAGCGCTGAGACCCATTATGGCTCCCAGCCCACAGGTTAAAGCTGCACGATACAAATTGTGCAAGTAGAAGGCGGCTCAAAATGGCAGACACGTCTATTCACAGGCTTGTAAATCAAACGGGCAGTTAAATGTGTTAATCTTTCTTGATCACTGAATGCTACATCTTTGTTTTTCAGATGTGGAGGTGGCAGCTTGTGAATGTGCTTATATCAAATGGCTCTTTAAATCCACCCATTTTAAGAAGGGCTGCAGATGCCATTCCTCAATTCTAACACTAGAGGACGGCACACTCAAAGATTCTGATTTTCTGGTTTTTACTTTTATTGTAGACCAAGGTCACTCATTGTGCAGCACACTTTTAGCACACTTCCTTACTACCTAAACAGTAATATTAAGGATGTGCACAAATATTATTGTATAAAACCTGTCACCAAAATCAGGTTAATTCAACATGGTCATGTGGTTTTTTGGATAATTTTAAATGTAGAAAATAATGACATTCCTGACTTCAATTTGCATTTTTGTTCCATTTGCTTCTGTTATTTCCATTCAGCTCTTTCAGTTTCCTAAAGGTAACAGAAAAGCACATTTTGCCGGTCGAGCCACTTGCTCCCAAAATAACCTGCGCAAGATGGAGCACTGAGGCTAATTTTGTCAGCCTGTGTGTGAACCCATGTGTCTCTGTAACCTGGATATCTCTGGCATCCTGCCCCTGTATCACTATGCCACTGATTATAAATCCAAATAGTTACAAGATCAGTATTATAGACTGGTATTATTATTATGGAAGTCCTGGCATATCTGGGATGTGATCTTGCTTCTGTATGAGCCAAATGAATAGTGCTGCCGTCTCCAGACTCACTGGTCTGCTGGCAAAAGGGCTTCATACAGCAGTTGAGTGAAACTGTAGTGGGAAGTAATTTAATCCATTTGGAGATACAGTAGCTTTCTGCTTTAATGTAGACCCTCAGTCCTCTCCAAAACTGAGTTTCTGAAACTGTATTTTATCCACATTATTTTAAAGTCTAAGTAACCTTTCATTATGAAAATATATTTTTAAGTTAATAAGGAACATAGGAAGTTCCTTGTCAAGAAAGGTTCACTTCAAATCAGAGTAAATATTAATTTGTCGTTCACTTATTATTGGAAGCTTTATTTGTTACATGTGTTGTATTGTGTGCTTTTCTGTAGACACCTTTTGCATATGTTTTACTCTCTAGGCTATGCTTGCAATTACCTTGAAGTCATTTATTGTAAGGTACCAATTTTAAATGTTTCCTAAAATTAGTAACAAATTACAAAGTTATTTCCAGGAAACCTATTGGAAATTATTAGGAAAATAATAATAAAATGGTTAGCTTTTTTTATAGACAAAAATAGACAAAAAATGATGTCTATAAAAAAAATTTAAGTTTTACCAAACTCTTACATTTTCAGCTAGGCAGTTGCTCATTTAAATGTCAAATCAGTACAAACCAAAACTATTAAATGTGAAATCTATACAAACCCAAGTGAACTACATACAGTACACGATTCTACACAATCTCAGCCTTATACTACCGCTGCTGGAGAATTAAATTAAAAGAACACACTGTATTAAAAAAACAAAACCAGAAATCAAATGATTTATTGATATAAACACATAGATGTTATATGTAGTTCACAGTAAATTCATGTGTGAAATTCTTGGCATATACCTAGTTAAGACTCGCACAATGATAAACTAGGGGGGTACAGTAATTGGAACATGTGATAAAGTAGTTAGCATTGAGTGCGTGTGAGCATCGTTGGGGAAAAAGCTGATTGTGGACATGGATATGGACTTAATAATGTAGTTATAAAGGCATAAAGCCACAACAATTGTTCATCATAACACAGGGTAACACCTGGAAAGAGGTCACAGGCAACAACCCTTTGGTAGTGTGGCCACCAGCCATATATACATGTTCTTCCAGGAATCCAGCACCTTCCTGTAAAGATACAGAAATAATTTTAATGCAACTCCAGCATCTTTATTCATCACTGTGGACGGAACGCTAAAAATGTCACATACCTTATGCCGCAGAGGTCTCATTCCTTCTGCTCCTAATTTGGGATTGCAACAAATGAATAAATAACAGCAAACAGGTGTTAAAAAGGGGAGTCAGTACTGCAGACATAAAAAAAATAAGGCATACTTAAAAAAAATGTTCGGTTTTGTTCGGTTTTAAATATTTGTGTTTGATATAAGCTTTATCCAGCAAACCACAACATTACACAGACTGAAGATTAAATTATACTGTTTAAACTGTGTTAGTATTGAGAGAGTAACCTGAAAACAAAATGCTGCATCTCCGTGTCCTAAAGGCTGCTGCGTCAAGGAAATGTGATTAAGTCACCTAACCGTGTACATGAGGAGCCATTACAGATTGAATTTATGGGCGCTACCTCTTGGACCCTTTCAGAGGCAGAGGCCACCGTTTCCAAGTTTAGTGCCCTCCATGTATGGAAGGTGAGTCATAGAGACAGCAGATGTCACCTCAGGACTCATATAGATCAACCTACCCAATGCATGCGGTTTAATTGTTGAGCTGTTTCAAAAAAATATCCATGCTGTGCAACTGAACTTACTCCAAAAAAACATAAAATAAAACTAGACCGTATTCTCATGCATCATTTTAAGATCTAAATCATATCTGACCTGTGAGAATGTAAATGTTGACCTATTTTTTGCCTGCATCTGCAACCACCGCCTCTGTTTAACAGAAAGACATGGTATTAGCTTTCAGAAGGTAAAGCAAAAATGCTACAACTTACATACAGCTGTTACACCCATACATGCATTCAAAGGAGATGCAGACTTACGTTTGACCTCCAGCTTGCAGCTGACAGTTGCTTCTCCGTGATCGTTCTTGGCTTTGCAGGAGTACACACCTCCGTCAAAGTTACCAGGCTTGCGGATCTCCAGAGAGCAGATACCCTGGACGCAGATCTGCCTGAACTTGGGGTCGTCTCCAATAATCATCTGGTTCTTCATCCATATAACCTTGGGCTATAGAAAGAAAGAAAAAAAAACAGGTTTATATGAGCAAAACATTTGATTTTTGCATGTTTTCCTGCAGGAGTATGGTAATTGCACTCATCATCTCACAAATAGACAAACAGCAGTGGTGTATCTATATATGTTTGTGCTACTTGGCGAGAAAAAAAACCCCATTTAATTGATGTGAACACAAAGCACACACCCAGTTTTGGACTTTAAAGGTGCTGACATGGTACCCCCAGTGGGAATGTTACACATGTGACCCCGCTTCTACACCGCCGTCCTCGGTAGGATTATGAGCCCAAATAGGAGGCGAGATGCTCAGACAGCAGGCTAACAAGGCCAGGTGAAGATTTCATACTCTCATCTGTCAGCTCAGAGCCAGGCTGCTGACAGTAGCACCACTGGTGTTAAAAGTATAATCTGTGCATGAATTATTAATTATTTATATTTGTCAAATCTATTGTGATGCTGTTTTGAGAATTCTGCCTCGGTGGTGTGTTCAACGGTACTCAAAGGAATCCAAAATGTGAGATTCTGTAGCTAAAACACTGCATTCATGAGCTACGTTGTCGGGGGAATCGAACATGGGAGACTGTGTGTTTTTCAAAGCATGATATCAAATGTTGAACCTCAGATTTTGAGTTTGCGTGAGCACAGCAAGGGGTTCGTGGAATCCGGGTGTGCCACCTTTTGGTACCAATGTTTTGCTGAAGCTGTTAGATTAGTGGACAAAGGGCATGGCATGCTGCTGGTCGAGCAGAAATGTTACTGTACTTTTGGGCATCCCCTGACAGAGCACAGCAGCTTGGTGCTGTAGCCGACAGTGGTGGCTCTGTCAGTCAGGGAGGTGGTGAACTTGGGCGGCTCGGTGAAGTCGTGTTCCTTGTATTCAGGGGGCTTGTATTCAATACCTGGATGATGGAAGAGAGACAGACTTAACCTTGAAAACAACTACGTCCTACTACACGCAGTAGCTGATGAACTGTATGTGGAAATCAAGTCTTTCTTTGGCACATTAGTTTGGTTGAATGATACTTTGACACTGTATGAGGGACTTTCTGAGATGCTCATCTCTATGTAAAATTACGTCTTTGTTGATAAAGGAACCTACTGCGTATAAGTGGACACTAAAATCTGCAAAGCTCAAAGGTCTAGCCTACTAGCAGGTAACAGCAATGTCACTGCAGCATCAGTATTTAAGAAAATGTCAAAATCAAAAGAGATCAAAGAGACAGCTTCAGAAGAAACAGGAACTGTTAAAGATTTGACTTTCGTGCATGGCTACGGAACACAAGAGAAAGTTACCTGTCTTGGTGATCTTGGCCTCCGCCTTTGCAATAGTAGCGTTCTCGCCTTTTCCGCACTTGTTTTCAGAAAACACTCTGAACTTGTAGGTGTTGCCCATGATGAGGTCAGAGATGGTGGCATTCAGTCTGTGGTAATGCTCCAACACAGTGAACCAGTCCTGCACACACACACACACACACACACACACACACACACACACACACACGGTGAAGACGTGATTAATTGGCGGGGGAACGTTTGGAGGATTCAGGATTTACGGTCTGTAATTTACCCATCTATTAATAATCATCATACATAATTTACCATGACATGCTGAACACTTACTCCGGTCTTTTTGTCGGCCTTCTGGATTGTGTAACCTGTGATTTCTGTGTTTCCTTTGTCAGTGGGTGGAGTCCACTCCAGAGCAACATTGAAGCCCCAGGTATCCACAATCTTTACACTGGCAGGAGGCCCCGGCAGCTCTGTGAACAACCGGCGCCGATTAGCTTTCAAGTATTCCTTCAACAGTTTCCTTCAAATCCTGCATCCAGAACACTTCATCTCAGACACACCAATCGTACATCCACCTTTACGACGCAACATTTTGCTCACCAACAATTTGGAGGGTGACTGAGGCCTTGTCCTCGAAGTCATCCACCTTCACACACATCTCATACACTCCAGAGTCGTCTCTCTCGGCTGCACGGATGAACAGGATGCTGTCTCTGTCCGTGCTGCGGATGTTCACCCTCTTTGTGTCCAGGGGCTGCCCGCCCTTTGTCCAGCTGACCACAGGTTTGGGTTTGCCCTGGCAAAAAGAAAAGGGTATCAGACAGTGGTATTTGAGCAGTTATGCATTTACAGGAGGATGTCGTCGCCTTCGGCTTACTGTGAAGGGGATGGTCAGGTTGATCTTATCGCCAACGTTGGCGACGTATCTCTGCCTGAGGAAGCGGGGCAAGCGAACCTTGGGGCGATCTGGACAGAAAAATTAATGAAAGAACCAATGATTATATAATAGTAAGGCAACATTTATACATCACATTTTGAGAGCCTTTTTGATGTCATCTTATCTGCTGGTTCCACAGGGGAACAGCGAAAGGACGAAATAGCCCGAAAAGGATTGTCAGGATCTGTTAAGAGATTTCTGGAGTAAAACTAGAGGATTTAATTTGCTTTCGCGACCATCAAATGTCTTGAGGAAATCGATAAACCTGCTGAGCTGATCTAAGCCCAGGGAATATTCTCTGGTGCCATCAGGGTGGGCCTGTGCTTTAACTGGTTGTAAAAGTAACTCTGTTCTAAGTCCTTTACCCCCTGTGCTCTGTATCTGCCTGCTCAGCGTACCTTTCATTTTATTGTTTTTTAACACGTCGTGCCATTACAGCAAGAAAACAGGAACACGCGACAAGTAGGGCTTTGTATAGATTATGATGGAGGTAAATAAAATTAAAAATGTGCACATAATACTGGAAGACAGGACTCTTTCAAAAGCAGGGTTGTTAGTATGTGTGTATATTTATGTGTATGCATATGTATGCTTGAATTTTTCGGCTACATATTGTATTTTTCCCCAATACCTTGCCTCTGAACGTTTTTGCATTTGCTCATATTGCAAAAATCAGCAGAAACTGTAAATCATAAAAACTTTTAGTGCCTCTTTGTTTATTTAATATTTACTCAAACTCATCATACAACTTTTAACAATGTTATATCCATGATTTTTCTTTTTCTTTCTCCCCTAGTTGAATGCAAGCTGACAAGTACAACTGGGGCAAATTACGTTGAAATGACACATGAAAGAAGACGAGTAAGGGGTGCACATCTGCAGGTAAGCATATCACAGTGGTGAGGTGCCCTGGTGGCTCATTTGTGCACCACAGTGTGTATTGTACAAATCCCAAAATAGCCCATAAATTATCATAAAAAGAAAATCATGAGGGTAGTTTGCCACTGTGACATTTGAAATGATACTTAAGCCTCAATCCTGCTGAGGCTCATTTGTAGAAGAGATTTGGTGAGACACACCACCTGCTGAGTCCAGCAGAGCAACATTTGTCAGGACTCTAAATAAAGCAGGCCGTGCTGTAGTATATCACCTCCCCTCATGACGCATGATTGGGAGCTTCAGTTACTCCCACTCGCATCAGAATGCATTAAAATCCCAGATACATTACGCGGGACACACAGACTACTGGAGGGCTCCTAAAAGCAAGTGATTTGTAAACGTAAACTGGATGATAAATGACTCGGCGCAGATTAGAAGAAATACAACACATGTTAAGTGTCTTATCACTTCATATGGAGGGGATTAGGCCCAATGAACATTCTCCCCTGCAAAGTGTGTGGCATGTTTCAAAATAAACAGTGAATCTCTAGGAGCGCCATGAGATGTCGGTGTCACCCGAGAAGTCAGGTCCATATCCGCCCACCACCCGCTCTGTAGGCAGAGACGGGACACCCTGGAATTTACCCCCCACCCCGTCTCCTCCCCCACAGCCCCCCACCTGCTTGCAGTCAGATCACTTGTCGCCATCGATCTTGCGGACCAGAGCCCGACACTCCGTCAGCATGAGTCCTGGCAGGGAGCACAAAGCAATGCCAACCCATCCACAGACAAACCCATGCTAATTACGGCGGCATCCCAGCTATTTTCCCAAAGCTTTGTGGTCATTTTGTCGGAAACCATTCATAAGTTTATATATTTGCAGACTGCCGGCTATGGCGAACATGACGGTGGACGTGACTATTGAAATATTGGCGGTCCAGCTGGGATCAAGTGCCCTTCCCCTCCCTGGTCAGCTCTCCGTTACACATAACGATGACTTGTGAGTGAGCCAAAGTAACGCGGCCCCTCCTTTTAAAGCCCTCGGGGTCCAATCATCATTTTCATCATCGTCTCTTTAGATATACTGTCTATGATTAACACTGTAGGGTGTACGGCATCAGTAAAACCGTCTACTTAACAAGTGCGAAATTATCACACGGTGGTCGGGTGGATCAGCGTTTCGACTCCAAGTGGAAACGAGTGAGAAGACCACAGTTTTATACCGTTAACACCGCAGGTACGTGCCAACAGGACGTGGACAGCTGAGACGAAAACATTGCTGAGCTGCTGAGCTCTGACTCCCGCACTTTACACCTCCCCCTTTCCCGTAATAAATGGCGCTATAAAGTTTAAGCCAGACCTGTGTCAAATAGTAAGTCCCTTGTTTGTTTAGAATGATCAAGCGAATCATGTAGCACCTTTGTGGTAGAATAAACCCATTACAAATTTAAATTATGTAAAATGTTCATATTAAAATTACACCCGTTTGAAATTTGATTTTAATTTTTGATCACGTTGGAGTTAAGGTCCAGTTACTATTTACATATGTAGTATTTGGAACCTTCATTTTGGATATAGTAGAAAAACGATACACAGAATTCAGCCTTCTTTTTGTGTTTTCAATGCCATTGAATACCCGTATTAGTGCACATATCTAGAATATTACATTTTCTCACTTTTCTGCATTTAATGGCTCCCCTCCTTTTGTACTGTGTATTATCGCCGACCCTTTTCCCCACTGTTTTCTGTGGATTCCTGTATATAATAGATGCTCACACTGTGTATAGTATTGTAGTTTTTTTTAAAAAGGTTACTTATCTATAGGATGCACCTGCTCTGGTCCTTGATTTTTGCTGCTGTGACACTTCATTTCCCATGTGTGGGATCAATAAAGCTTCTTCATCTTAACGTTTTTGTCATTCTTATTTTGCCGGCGAAATTAGTGAGTGGTGAAATTACAGAGTAAGTAGTCGATCGTGCTGAAAATGTTATGTCAGGATTTGCTGAAATGGATCTTGCCGTCTGGCTTTGTGAACACGTCTTACCAGCGACCTCCTTCACCAGCACAGCCTCCGGGAGGGTGACAGGGGGGCTGCGGCCGCCAGCATTCACAGCCACCACACGGATCTTCAGACGGTCACCGGTGGTCAAGTTCTTGATAGCGAAGCGGCAGGACTTCTGCACAGCCTCATTGACTGCTTTCCAGTCCTCAGCTGAGCGGGGGGAAATGTGCAAAGTGAAGGGCAGACCGGTACAATTTACAGAGCTTTTGATTTTCTTGATATTACAGGATGAGGACTGCAATTATATCGCATGCTGGCTGTGAAGACTGCAGACTGAGAGGAACCCAACTACTCCTTACGGAATGAAAATATTAGAGCAGCAAGCGCTGCTTGTTGTGCAGCTTTGTAATGGAAACAGAGTGGTTATGTTTGACATGCATTTCTTGTATCGGACATGAAATTGCTGTTCTGTGGGCCAATCAGCGAGCCATGTCTGCTAAATCAAGCCCACGCTGAACTGCTGCTGAGATTAGCTTAGCACTGTAAGTCTAAAAGCAGGACCTCCAGCAAGACACACAGCAGCTTCTGAAACGCTTCTTTCCTTGTAGGGAGCGGTTAGGTAGCTCATGATATAACTCTGCGTGTGACACTTCAGGGACAGCTGCAACCGATATGGCTGACCCACATTAAAACAGCAATTTAACATGTTCCAGACTATTTAAAAGCATTTCAACATTACAGATATAATTATAGATACCAGTGATATGGATATTACTGATAAACCGACACTTAAATGTAAAAACCTAAAATCAGCTATTGCAATAAAAAAGTTAAAGGCCATGTGACATTTTTGCCCAACGTGCATTAGCAATCTGATCCCTTCCGTGCACCCGGTCGACAGCAGAGCAGGACTTACTTCCTTCCTTGCAGACTTCAATGGTGTATCCATCCAGACCGGATGGTCCGACGGTCTCTGGCTGGCTCCAAATGATAGTAACTGAAGTGTCATTCTTATCCTCAATAAACAGATCCAGCGGGACACTCGTGGGCTCTGCAGATGCCACAAAAAACATGAAGTTGTTCAACTGACATTTGCGAATGGCAGAAATCGATTCAAAGCCGAGGTTCATAAGAGGCGATGACGCACTTCTTTGTTCTAACACCAATAAACAAAGGACAAACAATGATGAAAGTTTACTTTCTGAATAGAGGTTACCTTTGGGTGGAGGTGTAGGAGGTTTAGGCTCCTCTGGCGCAGGCGCTTCAGCAGCTTCAGCTGATGTTAAATAGGCATTATTATTATTATTATTATTATTATTAGCATGTATTGAGCAGAGCGATGCTGCAGCATCAAATAAAAACCAGTTGTGTACCTCACAGCTCCCCATCTCCTTTAGTGGGAGGTCAGGTTAATTACCATGCTAATACTGGAGGGATCTTTATCCAGTTTGTCACACATGACAAAATCACCTCAGGTATTAAAGACAGAGGAGTGAACAGGACCACGTTCTGCTTTTGCAGGTTGGTTTACCATCAGCAGGTGCTTCGGAGTCAGCAGCTCCCTGTGCGGCTGGCGCGTCGGCAGCAATTATTAAATGTTAGATATTAATAATTAGTGCATGAAGCAGGCGAGACACGCTCGAACAGACGATAACATGTGTGTCAAGACTGCAGCCTGTTATAAAGAAGTCTGTTAGTGATGTTAGCTTTATCATAAGAGGCTGAAAATGCACATTTAGTGATACTTAAAATATATATATATATATATATATATATATATAAGATTTCTTTTATGGCTTTATGTGACAGACTTCTTTACCAGCAGCAGCAGCTGGTGTTTCCTCTGCAGCAGCAGCTGATATTAGAGGTCAGAAGATATCAGCATGAGATGTTAGTGTCGGCAGTCTGAGGTTTTACCATCAGCAGGTGCTTCCTCTGCAGTGGGCGCAGCAGCTGATGTTAGGAGTTAGATATCAGTAGATGTGTAACATTTTGGAAACACTGAACCGGCGGCTGTGGCTCGGCTTAAAAGGCCACATAACGAATCCGAGGCTCCTCCACTGAGAAACACAGGGAAGGTGGACGGCGACTCATGGCGCTCGGTGCGTTACCGTCTGCGGGTGGAGGGGTGGGGGGTTTGGGCTCCTCAGCCGGCGGGGCAGCGGGGGCCTCTCCCTCGGCGGGGGCTTCTCCCGCAGCTGGTGCGGCGTCGGCCTCGGCGGGGGCGGGGACTGCGGCCGGGGCGGCCTCGGCAGGAGCAGCCTCTGGCGCGGGTTCAGGAGCCGGCTCCGGAGCCTTCACCTCCTCCTTCTTGGCCGGTTCTTTCTTAGCCGCCTTCTTGATTGGGGCAGGCTTGGACGGCATGTTGGCGGCTGCAGCTTATTCCCAGGTCGGTTGAGTCTGTATCCAATGCCGCTGCTCCTGCGGGGGAGGCGGGCTTATATAGGGCTCAGCAGGCTCAGGCCCCGCCCCCTTTGAACTACATGCAACAGATCCTGGAAACCATCTATGAGTCAGGACACCGAACACGACCTGGGCATCCTTAAATGTTCCACTACAGACGGTGGACCAACGAAATATATAATATAATATATATATATATATATACACTATAGTATTGTAAGCTATTTTTGCACAGTATATATATATATATATATATAAAACCATGAGATATGGAGCAATTTGGTGGTATTTATGATTTATGAACTGTATATCGTACTGAAAAAGACTTCACTTAATTAACTTGCTCTTTTTACCCTTATTCACTTTACTCTTCATTGATACGCCAACCAAATGCATTATTTCTTTGTTAAACGTCTTAATAACAGGTCAAGTTGACACACAAGAAGCAACCGAATAAATATAACATGTATTTTATTGATTCCAACAACCAGTGATAGGTGGATGAAAGCCTTCAGAAACATGCCTTATCCATGTACTGGACCCAACTCTGAACATATATACCTTTCTCTCAAGGATGACGTTTTCTTTCCCTGTCCTCAATGATTGTTGCCGCATCCAGAGTGCTGACCTATTTACAATCTTTACAATGATGTCCTGTACAAAATAGAGAAATTAAGTTTTACAAAGGATTCTTTAGAAAAAAAAGAAAAGAAAATAATTATCAAATATCGGAGTATTAAAAAGGGAAAAAACATTATCTAGAATGATTTTCCTAAACAATACATTAATGTTAACATTTTTCTCATCACACAGCGAGTTTACATGCATTTACAACACTTAGAAACCCTTAACATTTGCACGTCAGTGACAGATACCGCATAACATCTTTTAAAGTCTTAGTTTTGTCCACAACAAGCTTTGCAAAAATATGACTATTCAGCAACCTGTATTGGCCTAAGATATCCGATTGACCTCTTTATCTGGTTTGAGTCTACTTAAAATCAAAATTGCAAACAGTGAAGTGCTCATTCTGGCCAACAATTTCAGGCTCAAACTTAGATTTTGAATCTTCTTTTTGTTTTGTTTATCGTCATTTGACCATGTACGAGTCCAGTTATGACACTTTTGTTGCCACTGGTAAGGACAAAGCACGCAAAACCGCTTCCAAACAGCTTTATTTAACTAACTCTATGAACCCTGTTCTCAATGCAACGCCGAACCAATCCTCCTCTCTTTAAGGCTCAGTACCACCTGCTGAAACAAGCCTCCGCTTTCATCCTGTGAAGCAGTTTGGCAGAAATTAGGAACGCAAAGACAGACCAGATGAAAACACACTGCGCTCGCTTGTGAAGTTCAGACATTTGCTGACTGCCAACACCAGTAGAAGTTGCTGCATAGTCCCGATACACTAGTAAGCAAACACAAATCACAGCTACTACAGAGCAACAGGCACAACAACCAGTGAATGAGATGAGAAGCTCGGGCTGATGGCGTTTGTTAACCTGCAGAAACAGACCAGGGTGGGGATGGTAATACCGTCTAAGACCTGAAATATTTACAATAACTGAAATGATTCTCAATCGGCACGTGACCACTGTGAGAGTCACTAGCCATTTTTCCTTTTATTTATTTTTTGCTCTTGCATGTCTTTAATTCATTCATTTCTTTATGTTTACACGTGACCAATCAGAGCTGCAGACTGGCTTTAAGATTTTGTCATCAGCCTTATGCAAGCATTGCAATACCAAAGCAACAAGCAGCTCAGACGCAACTGTTGGTTTTAAACTTGTGGCCTGACATTCATTTACAGGATTTATGTACATGCGAAGTTTAGTTTGAGCACCTGAACAATGGCACAGCTTGGGACGAACTATTTCGGCACCACCTGCACTCCCGTGTGCTTTGCTCGTCAGTAACTCCATTAGGGCTTCTTAACAAAAAAACCTACACAAAGTACCTTAGAAAGTGTTTAAATATTTTGCTTTGGAACAAATGCTCTCCATAATCAGTTTGTCACTATGCCATGTACCCAAAATGTTCTTAGATATATGAATACCGTACGACATCAACGTGGGCGTACACCATACAATGTCTCACATGACTCCACTGTCTCTACGTCTTCAACAACACGTCCTAAAAAATTTCAGAAATGACCTCCCGGATCTATTTCACGTTTATTTAGCGTTCGACGGCTCTATGACACAAAACTCACACGCTAACCTACCCTGAAAATCTACAAGATCCTTACTGGACACTACAACAGTTCGGGACATTGTTAAAGAGCACCACACGCACCTAAATGATGATGATGATGAGCATGAGTGACATTAAGGAGATTTTTTTATTCTGCATGAACTGTTGCAAGCAAAATGGGAATAGGTGACTTTAAAGTCACTCTACTCAGCCATTGTCAAAAGTGTTTTGCAGTGGAGCTTTGTGATAAGGCTTATTTTAAAAAGCACCTACTGGATGATTGATACTGTTAAAAGGTTGTTTTATACGTGTTTCCTATACATTCATAGTTGAATTTAAACCCCTAACTTGACGGTCAATATGCATGATTAAAGTACAGTATTTGGTTCAGTATATTAGATATTTGCACCAACTAATATAGATAAAATAACTGAGATGTAGTCTGATTGTATGTACATAATAATATATACAGGAACTACTCTGAATATGGGGGGAAAGAGCTGAAACAAATGCACGTTCCTTGATAAAATAAATCTGAGATCACAATCAAAATCTGGATTCAAATAGCATTTGCTCAATCTGTTTAACCAGAGGGTGTTATGTTATATTATCCCTGTGTATCTAATACCTGATATATATGGCAACATCCGTAACACTGCTTGTTTCACATAAAACAGTTTGCAAATCTTAATTAAGTCCTTGGAAAATATGGTACTATGCAGCGACAAAGTGATGAACTCGCGCCACTAATAAATAACTGTTGTCATAAGCAAAAGAGTATGACAGCAAGCTTAATTGTTCCAACTTATAGGCCGTAGGAATGATAAGGAAGATGTAACAAATATATGAAAATGTATACTGATAATTAATCATAGAATATCTCATCATTTCATATTGTAAAAAAAAGCTGATTAATTGTAATAAATAATGTAGAGCATTAAAGAAATTACTCATTTCTCACGGTCTTAGCTGGGATGATATTGATGAAAGCACCAGTATACTCAGCTGAAGTTGAGGTGACACTGACGTCTTTGTTCTTAAGGCATTTTACTTGTTTCACCTGCTCGGGTTGTAAAATTCAGGATTGCATATGCATAAGACTTGGCCCCGGAAGGCTGTTACAGTAGATATGTACGTAAGAACCTCTTGCGATAAACAGTAGCGTCTGTCATGCTGTCATACTCTTTTCCAAAATTAGTCACCATATTTGAGAACAGCGCCTGTTGACAAGCACTCCACAGCCCACGATGCACACGAGCACAAACCAGGATGGACTGTGTGTGCTGTTGCAGAAGTCACCTGAAGTCTAAGTGCTGAGGTGATGCGTTTCATAATGACCTATTAGCACCGATCTAAGAGTACCGAGGGCTAACATGGCGGCAAAGGGAGGTGAACTCAAGTGAATGTCATTCAGTCAAATATATAGTAAAGTCATTCAATACAGCTTTTCATTCGATACTTGTGAACAGACTTTTGAAAATACTGTATGTATTAAGATGATTTTTAATTACCCAGTTACACTTTTAACCTGCTGCGGGAATGACAACTGGGAATGACAACTGGGAATGACAACCATTTCTGAGGGCTCATTTGTTCTTGAATGTGCACCGCGTCATTACAGTGGACAAACAAAAAAAAGCATTTGAAGTGCTGAGTGTTAAGTGTAAGCTTTGTGTTTAAAGTTTAGGCAGGCTAGGATCTTCTTTGTCTGGGGATTCAATGTAATTGGCAGCCTCTTGGAGTTTCAAAAGCATTGCCATCTATAACAAAGAAGAGAGAGGCGAGAAATCAGCAATCCTGAAGGATCCATTTCAGTTTTAGGCATTAAACAAAGCAAGAAACACAAGAAAGGACCATGAGGTGTTTGTTCTCTCTTACCAGTGGATCAGATTCCATGGAGCTGGGCGGAGTCTCCTTGTGAGGCCTCTCCTCGAAGGGCTGACCGGGGCTGCTGGAGCCAATGCTGGGGGGAGGCAGGTGGAACAGCTTCGCCTGGTCTTGCTGCGCGGACGGCCAAGGGAGGGTGCCCCTCACCCATTCCACTGGGTCCTCCCATACCGCCTTCTGTCCATGGACCTGAAGTGTCAAAACATACCGGCAACAGTAACTTTAGAGTGCAGCCACCAGCACTTCGTGAAGAAGAATCTAATTCTAGATGGAGACCATTTTCTAGATTTGTTGTCTGTGGTTTCTCACCTTGATGCCGTCCTTGGCCCCCTCTTGCAGGTAAGGAATAATAGAGTGGTTCCAAAGGTCAATGAACCAAGATTGAAACTCATCCACTGTGACTGGGCAGGACAGGAAAAAGCAGGGACCTGAGGAGACACAGATAAATAAATATATAACAAATATATTTGACATCACTCACACAAATAGCAGCTTTCTTCAGCCCTAAAGTCATGCCCCATCTGGATATGAGCGTGTTTCATACCAATGAGGAAGTCCGACGTGCTGTGCTTCTCCAGGAAGGTGTGCAGATGATACCACAGTTTGGGCACCCAGTCCAAGACCCTGATGAGGTCCTCATTGGTCAAGCCTTTCTCATCCTCTGACTCCATCAGCTTCCTGTGCAAGTAGCGCACCAGGAAGCCGTTGGCTGGCTCCACATTGTTGGAGAAGGTCACCATCCTAACATGAAGTGAAAACAGGTGGAAAAGGTCCAATCAGAATGCAGTGTGTACAGCAGTAAGCCAGTTTGTTAGCTGTACGTGGGATTAGCTATGCCATTATCCCTCTTATACACATCAACATTAGGCCCCTGAGATCACAGCTCAAGTTAGACCCACGGTGATGGTCTGGTTGAACATTGGATTGTGACCTACAAAAGGTACCCAACTATATATGGATTGTGGAAACCAAACTAAACTATATATGGATTGTGGAAACCAAACTAAACCATACAAGTAAATTCATTATTTATATTCACGGCACTGAGCTAAATCAAACTGTATTAAATCATCAAATAACATATAAACACATTAACTTACGTTTTACTATTGACCTGCTTTTATTGAATTGACTTGTATACTTGACAAATTCAGCCATACCACATAAGATAATACAGCAGGAGAAGAAAATAGTCCCACAACCACTCCTTTAACCAACCTGAAGCTGAGATGGAGGCCATGGTTCGCTATCATCTTCACCGGCTGATTGCTTGTTCCAATAATGTACGGACTGAGGGGCAGGAACAATATTACAGTTTAAGTCCCATTAAATGATCACCGAAACACTCTTGCAGCTCGTTTCAGTCTGTGAATGTGGCGCATACCATTTGTGATATTTGCAGGTGAGGGCACCATTCACAAGTTCGCTGATGGAAGCGGGGTCATGAATGTCATCCAGAATAACCACCAGCGGGATGTCCGTAATGCTGGTCTCCCGGTCGATCTGATTGGCCTGGTTGGAGAGATAAAGCTGCAGGTCCTGCGGAGAGAAAGGAGAAAGAGCGTGACGAGAGATGACCACAAGGAAGCGGACAACACGACGCGCAGAATAATCCACTGTTCCTGTCACCTTGCACGACTGGCGGTGCATGTTAAATGTGACCACGATGCCCTCGATGACTTCGCGGGCGCTGCGGTCCACCAGGTACTCGGCCAGCCGGGAAGCCAGGTAGCTCTTACCCGTCCCACTCGGTCCAGACAGGATGAGGCGGCGGTGTTTGAGCAGCAGACTGATGTAGTGTTGCATCATGGGTTTGGGAATGAGGGTTACGAATACCAGGTTGTCCACACACTTCTCCTTCATACCTGAACATAGTGAGGAAAAGCAAGAATGGACTGTGCTGTAATAAACAATGAGTTTGATGACTATCAAAGCACAAATTAAAATAGGTGATAGACTGTAGTTCGACACTTGATATTGAGCTCTTCAGCTACCAAAACAAACATACAGTACAGAGAGGAAGAGCCTTGGTAAGAAGGTTTATATCACCTTGCGTGTCTTTTGTAAGCAACATGGAGTTCAAGCCTTTCGCTCTGAAAATAACTTTGCATCAAGTGCAAGGGAGGGAGTCTGTGCACCCCCCACCCCCCCACCAGCCAGCAGGAGTCTAATGTTCTGCCTTAACATCTATGGGGCCCATGTGTCTGAGGCTGGTCGCCCAGCTGGGCCTGGCTGCATTGAGATCATGTTACCCAGAGCCCTGTCTGGGCTGCTGCTGCTTTGCAGCTCTCCTAGAATGTCGCTCCTTGCATTCCTGCCCGCAAAGGTGGAGCGGGATCGACTATCAAACCAGAACCCTCGACTCTCCTCACTGATCACAGCTTTGGTTAAGAATCACTGATGAACTGCTCCAGAAAAGCAAAAATATAATGTTGAACTAACGAGTCCATCAGCTGCGGTGGGGTGACTTGAGTTTATGTTTTGGTCGATGATGAGGAGGACTGCTGGATAATATGGTAGTAAAGACAGACAGTCCCAGATGTGGTCGCTCTGATGAGCAGGCAGACATGAGGATTTGCACTTAATCGAGACTTGGATCAGACAGATCTGATTTTCAAAGGAAACCTGATTATGTATCCATCAAAATATGTGTGTGGAAGCAGCTTTCAATCAAAGGATTTGTGGTTTCCGCACTGATGAGATGGCATTGAAAAGGGAAGACAGACCGACTCCAACAGGCTCTATTGCAGAAAGACAACATTCCAGTACTTGCAAAAAAGGAGGTTTATCTTATTAGACCAAAATCTGATTGACTAGAGTCAAAAAAAGGCATCTTTTGCTTTTTACAAAATGTCTTTGAACCTGAACCACAGTTTGCACAAAACCAATTCTAATCTGACATTTAAATAGTTTTCTAGAGCTGTGTACTTACGCCACCTGAATAAATTTGCATCCAAGTCTATAGAAGTTAATCTTCAATCTTAAACCTAATATGATTTTATACGTCACAGTTGCATAAAACACTTTCCGCGCAGACCTTTCAGAGCCACGGTGATGCCAGTGGGGCCTCGGGACATGCAGCGAGATGGCTGCGTTTCTGGAGCTTCTCCTCCCAGCACTCGCTTAATGTGGCCCATACTGTAACTGTAGATGGAGTCTGTGGACAGGCCCAGACTGGAGGTGGGGTCCACCTTGGCTATGTACACCTGGAATGAAAAGAATAGAGGGGGAAGAAACTGAGTAAATCTGTTTAAACAGGATTTAGTGTGTGCTTTAGTGTGTGTAGACAGACAGTGCCCCTTGTCATGTTTCAGAGCTACCTTCCAATACCTGACAAATGGGAAAGTTCACACTGAATGAAAGCGACTCACCTTGAAAGCCTGGCTTACAGCTGAATCCAACATGGGCCAGTCCATCCTGCCATTCACCCTGACAGTGCCAACAAAGAAATCCTGCTGTTTGACTTCCTGTTGATACAAAGTGCAACCAATAGGTCACACACAGATTTGAACCCATGTTTACTGTTGTGAAGAAGGAAACATGGCAAACATACTTACATCCTTGAAAACATGTAAATCTGCAACACAAATCACCACCCTAACACGGTGATCGTCTCTCTGCAAGGACAGACTGAGGGAATCTGCAGCGTGAGCGTCTGCTGAGCACAGAAACAAAAAAAGAAAAGAAAGATCATGTTACATTTGTGACACAAGTGAGATCAAGATGTGAGCAACAGGTTTTTTGCAGAAAAATTGTAAAATGACTTAAATGTGCCTCCTTTTTTGCTTGTGGCTTGTGCACAAAATTAATTTGCATTACATAAATGAGATGAGGTATCTGTTTTACTCCAATGTAAACTGAATCTGAGTAAAGTATTAACTATAAATCTCTAAATTACACACATTTGAACATAAAGCATAATACAGTCATTATGAAAATGTGTTTCAAGAAAGGCATTACAGTTTCACTTATTTGCCATTCAATAAAAGACCAGATAGTATTTATAATTCATAAATTTTTTATCATGCGTGTGTAAATACCATTTCATCCAAGTGCTGTGCCTACGCGTCTACCTCACCGATAAAAACATTCTAATTCTACATTGTCAACACGCCAGAGATTGAACTGTACCTGAGCTGCTCCCCTCACTCAGCCCTCTGCTGTAGCTTTTGGGCATGTGCATGGCTACCGACTGCCGAGGTGACGAACTTCCCAGAGCAGTGAGACCTGAGGACTGGGAGACGGAGCTGGAGGGTCCAGGGGATGGACAGGGGGACAGGCCACCTGTCTTCAGTTGGTCGTTCTCAGCCTTCAGGTTCACCACTGTCACCTGCAGACAAAACCACAAGTGTTGCTGAAATCTTCATCTATCACAGTGCCACTTCCATAATAAGACTGCAGTGAGGATTCTTTTATTAGTGCAGTTAAAACAATATCTAATATTGAAGGTAACACATTCACTATCACAAGAACAGGTTTTTAAACAATGCAAGAGGGCAATTAGATGTACACACAGATTACAACACACAACAGTAAACACACATTAGACCGCAAACCAGAAAAGGTGAACCTTGGCATGTAAGTATGATCTTGGAAAAACTAAAACACAACAACTTCAAATCCAGAAAACATATCAAAAATATGTATTAAAGTGTGAGACTAATACTCCAAGTTGAAGATACCATTGCATTTTATTAAAACGAACAAAATCTGCAGACAGCAAATATTTGCACACAGTTTGGCATCTTAATAACCTTTACCAACTCTGCAGGTGAACAGCAGGAACTGAAAGCAAGAAACGGTTTTTTTTGCAAGTGGAGACAATGACGAGAAGCACATTACACATACTTGCATGTTGGTCATGGCCTCCTGCAGCTGCTCCAGGTGATGAGCAGAGCTCAGAGCCTCCAGGCGGACGTCTGTCAGTTTACGCTCCTTCTCCCACAGCTCCGTACGCAGTTCTGTTACAACCTTATCATCCGCCACGTCACCTCCTTCACAGAATCTGGAGATATTCAGTTCAACATTAGAGGTGTGGGAAGGTAGCAAGAAACTGTCAGCCAGAAACATCATTTTCAAATGATAAAGGACCACTATGCACACAGCTATATTAGAACCATTATCTTATTTCCTTAAAAATAAACAGAGTAACATACGTGTACAGACAGCATCGAGTTCTGTAATCATCTACTGTAACTTAACATCAGTGTTCAAAAACAACTAATCTCATTTATTCACATGTTATAATGTGATTCACTTATTTACTGCACCGTCAGTTTAAGAGATCATTGCAGGGAGACGTTTACCCTGATGATGATGCAGAGGTTGAGGATATCAGTGACGATGGAGGGTTATCTCTGCCATGGTGGACTTTGGGGGAGGAAGGTGCAGAGGATTCTGGGGTGGAAATTTCCTCAATGTCAGCATACGGCCCTGTCGACTTGGAGCCCTTCTTACTAAAGGCCTTGTTGAAGGAGCTGCGTAACTGTACCGAAAAAACATATGAGACTGGAATAAATGATGTGCTTATAATACAATTGACAAGCAGTTCCATAAAGCTCTTCTGTTGTGCAGCTTCTATCAGATAAGCCACGTTTGCCACCGAGACTTGGCATCCACACGTCTATCCTGTAAAGCTCCTGGTACGCGCCGTACAAAATCTCCATGTAAACCTACTGCAACAATAACGCTCGTCTTCACTGAACTGATTGATGTCAGTGATACGGACCAGCTTATTGGCATGCAGATCACACCAGTACATAACAGCATGATTCTGCCATTTCATCTAATAATTATTAATATGACCAAAACTCGGTACAATGTGATTCTGTGTGAATCGAGATTAGAAAGACATGGACGGCAGAAAGTTTCCAAACATTTCACAAGTATGAGTCATAAAGTGCATGCAGGCTGGAGAAGGGGAGGGAGTTTATTTATTTACTGTAGCAACATCACTTACCTCAAAGACCTAAAATAAAAATCAGGGCAGCATGAGGGAGAGACCAGAGTCATACTTAATAACAGATTTGGAACAAGAACACATGCAGGAGAACAAACTAGGACAGCGGCTGACTGACTCCAGTTATTTTTTTTTCTTTTTCAGATCAAAAAGAAGATAAAGAAATACAAACTGATAATAGCCAACAGCTGACCTACTCGCTGGGCCAACATAAACTCATAATTTTAATACTTTTATTACATACATTTATAATGTTTTATCTTTAAATTTATATCCATTATAATTTACTTTTAATTATATTCATATTGTTATTCTTTATTCCAGACTGAAAAGACTGCACATTTCGTACAGAATGAGCATGTGACAAAAACCTATTTGACTCTAATTATCTAGGGCTAAAAAAGACAATCACTAAATTTGCTCAATGTCTAATGAATCTGGCATCGATGAGACTGACCTGACCAATTACAAACCCGGACAAGCTGAGTTGCACAGTTCAATGCTAAAAATTTTTTGGTAGCTTCCACCCCTTTCTCTAGTGATCTGAAGAAAACATCCGATTGAAAGACCACGGTAAAGGTATTCTCTCTACCAAGACAGTATGTCGGGACTGCTGATGTTGTGAACCCCAATCTTCTGGTGCTCTAACTTAAAAATAATTTGTTAGGGACTGACAAATCTCTGTATTTCTAATCAGTGTGTCCTCACCCAGCTCTTCTTCTTCTTCTTCTTGGCCTCCTGCTCTTTAAGACTACCCATACTCGAGTGGCTGGTGGTGCTGGCGAGGCTGGAGATGCTTTCTGAGGAGTTCTGACGATTGATCATCAGTTCTAAATACCAGAAGAAAAGAGAGCACAGTGAACATCTTTGGTATTTCCATCTGCATCCTTGCATGTGTTTTGGACAACAGTCCTCATCGTAGTGTGCATCCCCAGCACCTTCTGCACCTTTAGGTGAGATGTCCGGATTACTGAGAGCCCCGTGGATGATTTCTTGGGCCTCCGTATTTTTGACCTTCAGAATCTCGATGGTATCCTTCAGGTCAGTGAGCTCAGAGTCCTGAAAAGGGACAATATCAACATGTGTTCATGTTAGCTTACAGGCCGGTAACTGAATATGTAACCAAGAACTGTGGAATGTCTATCCGCTTTCAATGATGATGACAATGTGGAAATCCCACCATGCAAACCTTTGACCCACTTCTCATTTTCCTGGAAATGTCACATGACAATTATGTCACATGGTAGCTTCTAAGACTTATCATCATCATGTATTTTGACAACTATTTCTTTAGAATGATATTCAAGTTTGCCTTTCAGTCATTCGTTAATAATTTCATTAACCGTCATGGACTTCACTGTGCCTCACACAAACACGTGGAAACTGTCCCACGTTTCATGGGGTGGTATAACATTCATTAGCATCATAATGTCACCAAGATACCTTTTGCTCAGAGGAGACCGACAGGGTCTGCAGGCGGGCCGTCATCAGCGCCAGACTCTGCTCGAATGCTGCTACCAGATTAGCCTTTAAAGGAGGACACAGAGGTAGAAGGAGACAGACAGAGACAGAGAAGAGTGGAAGGGGGGTTGAGACCACGGACAGGTATGAGTCACCGGCTGCATTGAATGGGTCTGCAGCCTCACACGCTCGCAGCACATCAAGCAAATGGTTTTCTCCATCTGCTGGGAGAGGAGGGAGGGGGTGGAGTAGTGGACAGCTGTGGATGGTGTCAGAGATGAAAGTGGATGTTAGGGTAATGGCGGTGAGGGAGGGCAGCGGTCTGGTACTGGGAGACAAACCGTGGCAACCTCACGCTGCATGTTGCATGACCTTTAGGCTAGGATGTGTCACGCTATGTCTGCTGATGGAGTTTTGTGCTTCTCTCACAATTAACAATATTTTAAAATCCATGGATGACACCATCATATAGAATTTGTCGAGACATTATGACGAATTCTACATGATGTTTGTCTTGTTTTGGATGCTTGGTCAGACAGTCCTCTTTTTGCATCTTTATTTTTGTTCATTTCTTTTGGTTTGATAGTTTAGGGAAATCGCCCCACTCCGACAGCCCACACAATTTGTCAATTCCTTCTCTATTTATATTTGTTGGTACCTTGCTGAGGTATTTCTTTTGGGTGACATTTATTTAACAATAGAAAATTCTGCTACTCTGTCTGAATGAATCGGTCTGAATGATGTTATCGACCTCCTAAGAAAGAGCCTTTCAATGCAGTTTTAACAACAACTCAACAAAAATGCAGTCAGTTATTCACTTTCCTCCATGAGCAGCAGACCTCGACTATGACTGCTTTAAAGTGTGTTACATCACCTGAAAGTCCTCACACTACTGTTAATTAAGCAAAAACTCTGTTTTCTATTGTTTTGCAGCAAATCCTCAGATATTGTAAATGGAATATCTTTGGACTATTAGAATCAATGATACATTGAAAAAATTGTCAGATTAATAGAAAAAATAACCAGCTGGCTGAAGGATTTGTCAACATGTTTTAAGGTATGCGATGTGTGCCACGCAGCTTGATGAGAATCATGTGGGAGCGACAGACAGAATTCTGGATGCAACAGTCCAACAAACCTGGCCTAGCTGCTACACCCAGCATCCAGAGGTGCAGGGCAGCGGGAGGCAGGCAGGGGGCAGCAACGATTCCAGAAGTCAATACAGCCAAGAACGTAAAAGAGAGGGACAGTAGCGTTAGGCATGTGAATAAACTTCTCAAACAGTAAAAACATACAGAAACACATATACAGAAAGACAAACACACACAAAGAGAGAGAGACAGGCTTCATGCACTTAATGTGTCACTGTTGACAGTTTAGCAGAGGCAGTGCGTAAAAAACAGGAGACTGTAGCTCGAACCCTTCATGCTGGTTGTCTATTATTAGATCAGCATCAGTGGTTAGGTGGTGTTAAAGTAAAAGCGGAGTGTGATTCAAACAGCCAAACTCAAGCATCTAGAAGCTGCAGGTTGAGACTATAAGAAGAAGCAGAGGTGGAAATGGTTTCAGCTGGTTAAAAGCAAGTATTGAGGGTTAAGGTTACACGGGTGTCTATCAAGAATGCAAAGCTGAAGGAGTATAGCAATATACTGTATAGCCATGTGATTGGCAGTTAGAAGAGTGGAGATATGGCATGTCTGCTGTAAGACTAAAGTGATGGGGGATTTTTTGCAGATTGTTCTCCCTCCATTTCCTGTCATCTCGCCACTTGTCGGCTATCAAATAAAGTCATAAAATGCTCAAAATTTTATTTAAAAAAGCCCCAAAAGGTTGGTAGATCCTAGCTAATCTTATGACTGGCTGTCTTTACTCCCTGCAAAGAGGCAGAGTCATGCCTCAGCATCTAGAGTCATCTACACTGATCCTCATCTTCTTAAGTGAGCAAGGATTCACACCATTTTTTTCCCCATTCCTGTATCTCAGTCTGTTGTGGAGTACAAACTCAATGGCCTTGAGGTGTAATTTACATTTTGGAATGATCCCACCCTGATAAACGATCTGGCATGCATTTAGCACATTAACAAATTAGCTTAGGATAAGTATTATACGTACATTGGCAGAAAGCTGCATGGTCAAGTCTGCAACCTTCTCCTGTGAGGTTTCCAGCTCTCGCCTCAACTTGCGGATTTGCTGTGGACAAATTGAAAAGTAAGCCCCAACAGCATGGACAATGTATTGTGCAGTGCCTCGGACAAAAAGCCTGAAGTGTTGAGGGTATTCATAAGTGTTTCGATTGTGATAATGCTGCAACTGAATGTGTTTAAATGTTTCATTAAACAAATGAAACATTTAAACACATTCAGTGTTAATCATTAAAAAATTAATTTGCAAACATCAAAATATGAGACATTGTTTCACAATAGAAACCACAATGATGCTACGTGAATTCACACCAAACCAAAAGAAAATGTTCAATGAACGGATGACAGTGGATTTCTACCACTTTTTCTCATGCACTGAGTATTATATGAGCTCTCAAAATGTCTTTATTAAATGTTAGAAGGTTGTGCTAAAGGACTATTAGAGATAAAACAAAATGAACCGAGTTATGAGCTCCTGGATAAGACGCCCGTGGTCACAGACACTAAGCACTGATAACACCATCTGATGAATGGACCCGTTTCCCAACAGGAAATGACTGACAGATGATGCAGACACAAGGCACAAGGGGAGTTGAAGAGTCATGGCACGTTGGCCTTACCTCTCCTTGTATCCTCTCCTCATTCTAAAGAAGGCATGGTGAAAACAAATAATAAAGAGGGATAAGGTAGAGCGTTCACTTTAGGGCCAGTTCCAAAAAGTACTTATCCACAGTAAAAGGGACATGACTGAAGATGACAATGGCTTAAAGGCCATTTACTATAATGCATGGAAGTTTTTTCTGCATATCAAGAAAGTCAATGGGTCATTACGATTAAGACAGTTCGCCTGTGTTGGCTATAATGGAGAAAATTATTGTATGCTTTACAAGTTTTCTTAAATGATCACTTTGCTTTTTGAAGACAGGACAATGTGTAAACTGAAGTCACAAAGCACTAAACTCCAGCAAAAGTAACATTTAACTGTGCATATTATGACTGTATCTACTCACCGAGGAATAGTTGGATGAAGCATTGGACGCCAAAGAGAGTACAGAGCCATGCACTGAAACAGGCAAGGTAGACACTTGACATACCATTAAAAGTGACTGACTTTTATTTAAGGCAATTCTAAGATATGACTATACTAACCAGGTACTTAGGAAATGCTAATAAACAATATTTTAGTTTGCCAGCATACCCACTGTCACATATTTATGACTAAAGCGGTGCATAAATTAAATCGTTTTTACGACTGACAAACCCTTCAGACAATGGAATATCTCAAACTCAGTCAGCTACTCAAGACCATATCAATAACAGGCACATTCACACATATGATTTAAGAGTTTGACCTTCTACAAACCTTTCCTATAGCATTGAAATATTAAAAACGTGGAGTTAGTGGTAGTGTAGTGCTAGAATGTATATTAAAGGCCTGCCAATTATCTGAGAGTGAAGGCACCCGTTTGCATTTCGATCACAGGCAGTACATTTAATTCCTTATATAAATCAGTATTAATCTAAGGCACAGAGACTCCTCTCCACTGTCCTTGCTCATGAACACAAAAGACCTTCTGACATTTTGCATAATAGATTGCATGCTGTATGACAGCAGACAGCTTTGTGTAATTTGAGGCCACGTTGGGGCGACTGCCCTGCAGGGAGGTCGGCTGAGCGGGCTCACCATCGTCCCCTGGCTCACGGAAAGACCCACACCGCATCATGCTTTTTGGCCGGTCAGCCAGGGACATACTGCTGCCCAGGGGGGAGGATCCATAGAGATCGCAGGCTGACTCACTGGGGGGCCCTATGCTGTTGGAGCGCGATATCCTCGGGGTGCCACTAGAAATTGGTGCAACTATCAGAAAGGAGAGTCGTTTGGAAAGACAGTGAGTGGCACAGATACAACTGTAGGATGCAGTGCTGAGGAGAAACACTGTCTTTCTCTCACACACACACACTGTACACTGCTACGCTTTCACAACAGAGAGATAACTATAGCCTCAGTTGACCCCCCCATTTCTTACATTTCCAGCATATTTCAGTTTGAACTCACGTTTAAATGAGTGTAGATGTGGAGTCCTAATGTCCACATAGTCAAATCTGACACCATAACACTTTGCCATCATTCAGACGTGACTGGGTCTATTATTGACAACTCGTGTCAACATTTGCCAGCCAAAACTACGCTGGACTTTCCTCTAAGTGAGAACTCAATATCCCTGTCCTCAGTAATAATCAACGATGAGATGGATGGCTTATCAAAGATCTCCGGTCTCATAGCTCAAACTGTGAGTGTTTTTAGAACTTGGCAGCCAAACCGGAGCAATGCAGACTCACCCACGTTGGTGAGAAGAGCCTTGCCGGCGGAGGGGTGGAGAGGGCGGGTGGGAGAGGGCAGCTGGGGGGGGCTATCGCTCTCCGTCATGCTGACTATGTTGTGGGAGTGGCGCCTTCCCGGTTTGCTTCCCTCACTCTCTGACTGGCTTGAGCTATAGCGCCTAAGAAAAGAGAGGCCATTTTAACGTCACACAACGAAGAAACACCCCAGCGCGAGATTTGAAATAGATGACTGGACTGTAATTGCTTTGACGTACTCGAAGCCTTTCTTCGGAAAGGTATTTCTGTCTGTTTGCAAGCTGCAAAGAAGAAAATAAAACAACATAATTAATAGAGAAAAAAAACACATCGTGAATGATTCTTATAAAAATAGTATGTCTCTCAGGGCTTCACACAAACACTGATCATTTTGTCATTGTAGGTTTTATCATAGGTCCTGCTTAACACCCAGGTAAGACAGTTCATCTTATAATCCCTTTTGTGCATCCAGCCCATATGGCGCACCAGGTGCTTTCATACACACAGCGTGGGATAGCCTAAAAGTACATTTCTTTGGCAGGCAATAATTCGGACCGTCTCAACCTTGACAAAGAGAAATGTTCCCGATGGATCCAGCCCTCCATCATCTAAATGACACCTCAGAGTATCCATTCCCGGAAAAAGCACGTTAAATATGGTCAGCTGGTTCGTCTGCTGCCAAGAAACGTACAGCTCACTGTTGGATGTTATGTTTCACACACAGCTGCTGGGATAAATGCAGTTACTTCTACCAATATGATTACTGCGTTTCAATACAACTCCATTTCGTGCAATGTTGTCCCATCCCTGTTTAGTTTTTTTAGTACAGTAGTAAAATGATGTTTCGAACTTAAGAATTCAAGAGGCCTTGGAGGCTAACCTACTGTAGCAAAAGTGACCTGATCAGTTACTTTGTGATAATAAACACTGAAAAGTTATTCCATCACACTAATTTTCTTTCCAAAACAACAACATACACCGAGGACATTGGGAAGTGATGGAATCACATTTTGTCACAAATACAGATTTTGACACTGTGGACATAACATACTTATCTGTGAGGTTGAGGGATGTCCTGCTTCCAGCTCCCCAGGTTCCTGTGCCCCTCTCTTCCTTGTCATGCATCTCAGTTTTGACGAACCTCGCACAGGAAGGCACGCTCATCTGGAGGGGCAGGGACTCCATGCTTCGGTGCATGCCAGACAGCTTAGGGTACAGCAGCGGAGATCCGCTCAGACTCAGGCTTTCACTGGTGTAGGAGCCGGGGGAATCGATGTGTAGCACAGGCGCTGGACTGGGGGTGAGGCGGGCGGAGGTGTGGGAACTAGCCAAATCGTGCAGCTTTGCATATGGGGGGACTTTGGGCGGGAGGTCGTGGATGGTCACACAGGAGTCAAGGCTGTTGGAGTTGACCTTGTCCAGGTGAGCCAAGCTGGGTGGACGCCCCAGAGACTTGGTGTTTATCATCCTAGGGATCAAGCATAAAAGAGACGTTAAAAAATAGAAACTAGGGGGCAACTCT
Organism: Gadopsis marmoratus; assembly: GCA_036023855.1. Classification (NCBI taxonomy): domain Eukaryota; kingdom Metazoa; phylum Chordata; class Actinopteri; order Centrarchiformes; family Percichthyidae; genus Gadopsis; species Gadopsis marmoratus. The sequence continues at coordinate 61,922 of JAVQJF010074927.1, forward strand.
GAGGCATGCTGTTCAAAACAACCTTTTTTCCCCCAATCCTGTAGGTGCCACAACTGCATATAAAGGCAAAGGTAGTGTACCTGCATGGCTAGATACCACTAGAGAATAAAAAGATGAAGGAAAACCAACACCTCTAGATACCACTGTAATTTGGGTGAACCAACTCTTTAAAGCAGTATTTAAATGAGACACCTTGGTGTGGTGGGTGATGACAGTTCAGGGTATTTGCTGCTGCTGGTCCGTCTCAGGCCGTGTAGTTTCACAGCAGACTCTCCTGTGGACTGAGACTCCTCTCCTTTCAGAGAACAGTCTATGTCAGCACCCACAGCCTTGGCTTTAGCTCTCTCCTTCTCCTTCTCTCGGTCTGTCTGGTTCACCGGGCCTGTGCCGGTCCGACTAGCCATTTTACTGCCGCAGCCACTGGGCTCTTTAACCCTGGGGCCTGTGGAGGCCATGTGCACAGGCTTCAAACTCAACAGACTGGGGTCAATGGTGCCGCTGACAGGCCGAGGTGCAGGGCGACCAATCACACTGAGCGTGCTCGATTTGGCCGGTCGAGGCAGGCTGCGGTACTGAATGCTGTTTCGGGCGTTTGACCCCAGGAAGCTCTGCTCGCTGCTGGCATCAAAACTGTTCTTTCGACCTGAGGGTGTTCCTCCTCCCATAGGCTTCACAGGGATGCCAGATGACTTGGGGGTTTTCCCCACAGTAGCAGAGCCACTGGAGATGGTGGCACCCCCTGCTGTCATAACAGTGGCAGTACCGGTGGCTATTGGTGGTTTCTTGTAGCCAAAAGAGGCACCAGCTGTGGGTTTAACTAAACCTGACGGGGGCTTGCGGTGCTCTCCGTGATGATCCCTGCCAGCATCTGAGCGAGACCGCTGTAGACCAGCAGTTTTGATGGAAATCTTGGACTTATCCAGCGGCTTCTCACTTTTAGGTGCTACATAAAAGAAAGACATTGTACAGGTGAATAACAACATTATGGCAATTTTAATAGCAATGACATGCATTTAAATGATGATAAAAAGCAGCAAGACTGTTTTGGGCTGCTGTGTTGCTACCATCACCCTGACAAGAATAAGCTACTCAAACATAGATGGATAGATGATAAATGCAGAGGCAGACTGAATGGGTGGACGGGCCAGTAAAACCTGTAATCTCAGGCCAACAAAAATGACAACCACACTTAAGCTACTGAAGCAGAAATGGATAATTAGCAGTGTCATACTGACTCTGACTTAGTTTTATTTAAACACATAATAGGATGTATTAAAATCGTATCTAAACCTGATCTGTATGGATCATTAAAGTAAAGCACAGAGCTGGAAAATACACTGATCAGCCATAATATTATGACAGCTTGGGCACCCTGACCGGTCCCCATATGTAACAAACTGCGATGCACTGCGCTAATTTTTCCTGCTTTCAACACAAAATGTTCACTTCCTGCTTAATATATCCCCCCCCCCCCACTGACAGGTGCTATTGTAACACGATAATCAGTGCTCTTCTCTTCACCTGTCAGTGGTCAGAATGTTAAGGCCGATCGGCGTATCTGGAGATTGAAGGATTCATTAAAAGATGCGGGTAAAATTAGGTAAAACTAAGATTAAAAGTAAACCTATCATTATAGTATATTCATAAAAGCAAACGCAGCCCATCTGGCCTCTTAAGCCATTCTGTTAACCTAGCACAAGCCTCAAACATGCATCAGCTAACCGAATCTTTGTACTCCTGCAAAACTGCAACCAGAATGCATACAATCAGATCCCATTTTAATCTCTTAAGTTTGAAGTTGGGGATATTAACATGAAAGGCCAAGAAATGTTGGTATTGGATCTCAACTTTAACCTATTATTTAATCATGGCATGTTTTGTTGGGGATTAAATGAAGTTAGTTGCTGCAGATGGCAGACACTGTGTCTCTGCAGACATGTAAAGTAACAGGCTTTTCTCCAAGATAATAGTAGAAACATGGTCTTAAAGCTGAGATTTGTGTTCCCAATGAAATGGATTTCATGGTGCATTTTTTCCTTCGGTATAGTGAGCTGTGCTACAAATCAAAACCTAGCTTACGCTACGGGCTACACTTCTGTATTCATCTTGACACCAAGCAGATATCCGCCCTGGTGCTGTACAGTCAGGCTCTGTTTTACATTTGAGTCCAGCATACGAAGAGATAATGGATGACAGAGATTGCGTAGCTTGTTTCGGCAGTGATACACGGTGCTCCTTTAGGAGAGGAACGGCAGAGAAAGGGCTGGGCATGTAGATGAAAAATGAGAATATACCATTAGAGCTAACCTGCAACTTTCAACACGCTCTGAGAGGTGTGGGTGATGGGGGAGGTCACGCCTATCGGAGGGTTACGACCCTTCTTGAAACTTCCTGGTTGACCCAAATGTTGAGGCTTCCTCAACTCTCCTTTACCCCCTGAATCTTCACTGAGGCTTGGAGGCTTCTTTCTCCACTTGCTTGGGGGCTCTGTCTTGAGACTCCCAGTGTCATAGCTGCTACTGAGCTTGTGGCTGGCTTTGCCATCCTCGCTGTACCAAGAAAGTCCACTTTCCACCAGGGAGCGCTTCTCTGCATCAGTGCGGAGCTGCGGGAGAGGGGAAGGGAAGAGGCACAGTGTAACCATCAGGCATGGTCTGTGTTATCTATGGAATTGAATGTTCTCCGTAATCTTTGCTTCATCTGCAGCTGCATTCCGGTGGGAAGGAGGGAGAGATAGACTCGATATGCCCCGAGCGGATTGCAGAAAACCACAGAGGAAGACAAAGGAAGGAAAACCAAAAAAATCGGGGAAAAAAAAAACATTAAAGAATATAGAACATTTAAGAGGAGAGGAGTGCTTGAGCCTTTTTTTTTTGGTATTATCTTAGTATGACAATGATGTGCAGAGGTTAAAAAAAGACCGCTACACCACAACAGAAAAACTATCATGTGGCACATTGAGGAGGTGACACTGAGGACAAAATTGGGCACGCTGCTTCTTGGCACCCTATTAATGTGATATAGAGCGACAGATGGCTCATTGAGTAGCGCTAATGTTCATTTGTTCCTACTGAGAAGTCTGAACGTAAGCAAAAACACTAAATGTTCACATGTGGAAAAGGTAGAAACCACCACCACTGATCCAAAGATCCACTGATAGAAAGTGAATTCATGTTTTAGGACATGTAAATATACTCCGCTTTGATCAATAATTTGTGTCCGATATGGTTTTTCCACAAAAAAAAAAGTTAATTTAACTTGTTAAAATGTCTAAAAACGGCATCTACTCCTTCTCCCTTATTGAAAAAAATCTACTTCTACTACTACAAATACTGCTGATTTAAAAGTGCAACTCATACAAATCATACTCGTTCACACACGTCTTAAACTTTAGTTTGAGCATAGAGAAACCTTCCAACTTAAGCAGATGAGACAATGACAAAAACATTCTGCCTTCTAGCGTCAAACTCTGCACACCACTCTGCACAGTGAAGGTCAAACATCCATGTGAAGTAACAAGAAGCAAAACCCACTTTTGAGTGAAGAGGGGCCTCGAGGCTCAGTGGGACTAGCGGAAGTTTACATGTCATTTTCTAAATAGAACAAACCGAGGACTACCATAGCGAAGAGCTTCTGCGCTGTGAAAGATCGTGTTTCTCCATAGTTTAATTTTAATGACAGAGGTGAGGTCTGCGGTGGCTCTTTGTGGTCATGTCGAAACAAAGGACTCGTATTTAACACACAATACAAAGTAAAGCAGCGTGAAGGCCTTGGTTGCAGTCTTTAGCGCTGCTTTTATGGAAGAAAACGAAACAAGATAAAGGAAAGCTAAAACGTTGTCACAGACTGTTGGGTACAGTATTTCAGCTCACCATGACAGAAGAGTTGCATCTGGATCCCAGGGGCGTGCTCGGGAGGGAGTTAAGGGACGAGCTGGCGTTGAACTCCTCTGAACTGAGGTTCTCCGAGCCATCACCGTCACCGTCGCTGAGCCCACTGCTGATGGAGCTGCTCTCATCCCAACTGCAACAAGACAGGGGCGACCACCATTTAGCAAAAGATGTGCTGTTATCAGGTCAGCGGCAACCATACGAATGTACGAGGGGGGGAAAAAAGGCTTGCAGCAACAGTGATATGTCCATCTGTCTGCAGTAAGCTGTCTCTGGAGGTGGCCACATGCTCAAACAAGCAGGTAATTCCAACATGGCCGCAAATGCTTTGAATGAACTAATACATCAGCGATCCAGGCCACATGGTGACCAAAGCTCCAAGGTGGATCTTTCATGTTCTAATGAAATAAAAAATATGTAAATACGTGTTTTTCACTTACTAATTGCCTATATCATAACGTAGTTGTTCCAAAGTTCCAAATTATAACAGCTGCTATGATCACTACCAGAGGCTGTGACTTTTTTTCATTTTGACTGTGTTATGAGACCGAGGCCTCATCAAAATGTTGTTTCTTGACTTTTAATATTAAATTAAACTTTTAATAAAATAAGTGCTTTCTTCACCCAATATAAAACTCACCATTAACAAACGTCACAAAAGGTGAATAAAGCTTTGAGCAAGCCACTCCAACGTATTTGGGAATGGTCAGTTTGGACCGTTAATTTTTAAGCTATAAACATATAAGCTTAAATATAATTTAATAAATCACTCTGACAGCAAAGCTAGGGGCCAACACGCTGCAAAAATTTAACTGCAACTTCAAGGGTAACTTTACAGGATATGCTGATAAATCATGCTACATAGAAAGTACGGCAACTGACAGCTCAGGGCTTAAAAAGCGGTCTGGTATGCTCCAAAGACGCAGGATGAGGGGAAATCAGTGTGACAGGCTTCTGAACTCTCGCTGACCCTCCTCATCCACCCCACAAAAAAGTCGCCCTGAAACAGATGCTGCCAGACTGGCCCCTCACGTGAGGAAGGCCGGGATGGCCAGCACAGCCCAGAGAAATTGCTCACTGGGCATCAGGACTCTGGGTCCATTCAAATTCGAACAAAATGCAGATCACTGTGTGGAGTTCAACGAGAGGTGCAGCCTCTCGGTCGACCAAAACACCACAGGAGGATAAAACAAATCAGGATCTGTAAAATTGAAGAGTAAAACATTTTTATGTGCTTTAGAAGAGCAATAATGCCTTGTTGAATTTAAAAACGACATCTCCAGAGGGCTAAATGCAAGTCCAATTCGGTTTTGTATAATTACGTTCCCCATCATTACTACTGGCAACCACAGGTGGTAATCAAATTTATGTTGGCGCTCACAAATGTGGCACAGTGGAAACGGTAAATTAATAAGACCCTTTAAAGCTGGGTCACTGATTGAGCTGAATCAGGTCTTTTCCCTTTCTTTTGCTTTCCCCACTGAGCTGAAAATGCTCTTTGTGGGTCTGCAGCCTGCAATTAGCAGAGAGGCATGGAACACGGAATTGCATAGAAAAATAGAGGGAGACAAAAATGGCCCATACACGTTCAGAGTTGGACTTAATCACGTGGCTGCAGTTGAGTTGTAGTCGCAGTTGTAAAACAGAGAAGAAGCTTACCCTGACACTTTGTACTGGTTTTGAGCATTCGGCATAAATAAAAGCAACGTTTTATTGAAGCGATCTGTGGCCACAGATACATGACCTCAGAGACGACGTTTGACACGACGAGGGGAAAAAGCCTAAGATTAATGTTTGATTTCAGCATTTTAAGACGTTTTCACATACCATCGGTGAGGAGAATAAATTTGATTTACACGAAGCCCAGATGTTCGGCGTATGTTTGAACAATACCACCTCTGTCAGGGGCGACAGAGGGGCCATGAATAACCCCACGGGGATGTCAGCCTAAGAAGAGGCAGGAGGGCCTGTGGGCTGTTGATGTTACAAGCCAAACCGTCTGCTCTCAGAGGTGAAATCCAGACAGGGAGAGGGGTGGGAGTACGCCAGCAAAGTGCACATTTCATACATAGGGTGGCAATTAACTTTTTTGTTTTCTGTGGCACAACTCCAGCGTCTCTCTGATTTGTGTGTCCGTGCCATTACTCGAGCTGAGTTGCTGTGAAAATGTTTTGCTTTAAGAAGAGCGAGGCATGATTGGTGCCGCGGAGCAGGGTGGGGACGTCGCAATCACTGTCCAGACTTGGACCTGGATCAAACGGCATCACTGAAAACACACACACACACACACACACACACACACACACGGTCATGGCAAAGCACACTGCAAAGATAAATAACAAGCATGCATGACATTTTACAGAGACACAAGGTGAGATTTAGGACTTGGACTGATGTATACAGCATGAGCGCCACCCCACCGCAGCTATACAACCAGATAAAATAGCACACAGTTAATAGAATGCATCTTGCAGTTCACTTCTGCTGCTGGGTGTATTTTCTGCATAAAGGACAGCAAAGACCAGGCTCCTGAGGTGCCTATGGCTGAGCGAGTGGTGGAGACATCCAGCACCGCACTGTCCTCCGGGAATAAAACCAGTTTTCACAGATGTTATCATTTGTAGTGCCAGCATAACATTTTTGCACTTTTCATTAGTATTTTCAACTTCACGCCAACATAATGAACAAGTGTGTACCTCTCTTCAACAGGTATAGGCTCAAATAAAGAAACATAAGTACTGAACTCCATTTTATTATTATTATTATTATTATTATTGTTATTCAAGTACAAAAAAATGTAAGGCAAGCAGCCGAATTCATCCTCTACTGAAGGATAGCTAATCGGCCAATGTTACTGTATCATTAGTCAAAAACCAGGTCAGGAGATGATGGATTTGGAGCCAAGTAATTCATCTAATAGACAGAGTCCCTGTAAGGGAAACAGCCATTAACGTTGCGGCAAATAACCAAAGTCGCTGCAGCAAATGTCGAGAACGTTGTTCGGGAGCCGTGATGAGATATCAGCATTACCGTGGAGCAAAAAGTAAAGTCCGCCTGGCTGCTGGCGCCGACTGCAGAGGAGGCACTTTCCCGATCAAAACGCGGCCGCTCATTTGTGACCGTCCATCGGGGAGCAGCTGCCCAACATCTGGAATTATCTGGAGTTTCAAGTTGTCGTTTCTGTTGAATTATCCGAGATTCAAATTCACATCCTCCGCAGGCGAAGACCCTTCTTCTCCCATCCAGCGAGCGGAAAGAAGCAGACTGCCGCCGCTGGACAGGCAACACCCCCCCCACCTCCCCCCCCAAAAAAAAGAAAAAAAAAAAAAAAACATTAGCAGGGACCCCGATGATTCTCTGAGAGATGATGGCCAACGGCTGTCGGGCTGAGCGGTGACCATAGTAACCTCCATTACGCTTCTGGGTAGCACCTTACTGGCCTGCAAGTAATCGGATTACTCTATAAATAAGCAGCGGCGGAGGAACTCTTCAGGTCCTTCACTTGGGTACCACGCTGTTAGGAAATAGTAAAAGACCTGCATTTAGAAATGTTACAAACGTCTCATCAGGAAAATGTATTTAAATAATTAAAAGCAACAGTACCCAATGCTGAAACATGCCCCCTGTGACTGTTGTAGCTGCTATTATATATCATATCATTATATTACTATTACTCGTGCATTAATGTAAAAGCAGGAGTTTTACTGTTGGTTGAGATGGAGCCGATCCCAGTTTTTATAGCACTGCAACTAATCTGCTGATAATTTTCAGTGTCATCACGCTTATACCCAGAGCCCACAGTGACCCAATGAAAACAGCCCAAACCTCAAAATGATTTAAATTAACAGCAGCAAATTTTGCATTTTTGAAGCGGGAATACAGGAAACTGCCAATTAATTTTCTGTCAATTGACTAATCGCTTCAGTTGTAGTTGTATAAACTGTTGGGTAGTTTAATTTCTAACAAAACACCATACTATATAAGCTCTTCATATGTTTTGTCTGGAAAAAATGTTAATCTGTAAAGTAACTTAACTGATGAAATAATTGTAGCAAAGTTAAAAGTATATTTGAAATATTTCCCTCTGAAATGTAGTGGAGTCAACGTTGGAGGTGGCATGAAAAGAAAAGACTATTATATAGCGTAGTATCAATGTAGCCAATTAGCTTAGCTATACCCTTAGATACAGTACCTGTTGTCACTGGGTCGACTACAAGTGGGGGGAAGTGACATTAGTGAGACGGACTCCTAAGATATAGCAACTTCAGCAAAATGTTGAAAACTACCATATGTGAAAACAATGAATGACAGCTGCTTGTAAATTTACAAGGCAGTATTCCAATGGGATGCCCATGCTGCTCAGTGTCTGCTGTAGGAAACGCTTTCAGGTTAGGCATAAGAATTGGGCAGATTTTGAAGTACTGCATATTGATGAGGCTGTCTTGCCAGAAGTGCGGAATGGTGCTTATTGTTTGACACTTCAGAGTCACTAATATTCACAGACTCTAGTGTAAACAGCGTTAGCTCAGTCTCAAACGCAATCAATTCTGTGAAATTAAGCCAAGTCATTTCAAATATGACTCAAGTGAGTCTTAAGAGTGAGTTTGATTCAATGTCAGGGTTTTGAACAGACCCTTAACGGGACATGGGAGTTATTTACTTAAAAGCCCGCACAAATAGGAGCCAGACGTTCTTTTACATTAAAGAGCATTACCGTGATCAATGTCTTTAAAAATAAAACATGTTCCATCTTCATTCCTTACCTTCTGGGGCCAAGCTGGAAAAGCTCAGCCCAAGGTAAGACCTGAATCACTGCGAGCGCAACCACAAAGCCACTGATGACACGAGGACCTCCAGTGAGGCATGAGTAGCCTTGGAAAACCTCCCTGCTCCTCTCATTAGCAGTGGAACAGTCTCACGGGGATGATCTCACCCGATCTCAGCTCTGTAAACTAACCACGCCAGGAGGTAAAAAAGGCTCTGTGGGCCAAGACGTCCCACACCCTGTCCACATCTTAAGGCCAAATCGGTTCAGTCTACTGTGAGTCCAGCTGGACTTAGTATGGTTCAAAATGTAGTGAGAGAAAGGAAAAAAAAATAAATAAATTTCATGCTTGACCATGAGTCTGTGCTCATGTCATCTGGCAAGTAATCCATTAAAAAAGCAGATAAAGCAAAGACGCAGGAAATGACAAAAGCGTAGACTTTAAAAAAAAAAGTGAATATCTCAAACACATAAACTTATTGACCCTCGTGATGCATTTCAGTTTTGAGGCTCTCTCCGTTTTTCCACATCACGCCACATTTTGTAATATAAATACGGAGTCAGCTTCAAATGGAATTTAAGATGACTGTGGTTGTGTTGAAATGAAACAACTGATATTCTGTCCGTGCATGTGCCAGACATACAGGCATCTTTAACAGAACGAGATGCTATAGTTGGATACGAGGTTGTAGCGTCTGCCTCCATCTTTTGATATCGTCGCTGTGATCATCATCTGAAAGAGAGCGAAGCTTCTGTGCCTGTTGATCTTTTCGTTCGGCTCAGCATAAAAACTTTTTTGTTTGGATACCTGCTGCTTGCTTCATTTCTAATAGCATAACAAATGCGTGGATGCTTATGTCTTTGCCTAGAATGATGCAAATTGTTTGCAGCACAGAAAATAAAAAAAGAACGGCGTTTGTCACATCTCCTGTTTATCTCAGCCGGGTCACAGAGCTGCAAACCAAGCTGCCATCTGAACAGCCTTGAAGTCATGTTTGAACTGTATACTAACAGCTGTCCTGCACTGATAACCAAATGGCTTGTGTCAGAAACATGTTTGCTTAGGTGGAAGGTCAGTGAGCATAGTTGCCGGTGCTGGGGTTTGGGATATTTACAAACTGTTCAAATAGAGATTCAACCCATCTGCGAAGCGGTCATAGCACCACGAGGACTTGACTTGTTTTTACTGAGGTCACCAGACGAGAAACCATTTCCATGATCTGACCTTTACTGCTGTGGCTTTTGATCTATCAGTGCGGTGCGACTCTGCTCCGGTGCAGGAAACTGTGCTGCAATATGCGATTCAAAAAATGTGAAAAGATGTTGAGGGACCGAAGGACAGATACATGAAGTATCATGTTCTCTGAAGGCCTTTCTTGATATATTTTGACTATTTGGTGCAAACTGGAAGCTGCTTGTTAGTAAGTTAAATTACGGTTGAACAAGCCGAGGGGGGAAAACCCTTTAAAAAAAACTGTCAAATCTAAGAACCGTGGCCATAAGTATGTGGACACACATGTTTGATTGTTGTTTGAAATCGTGGAAGCTATATAATAGTCTCCACTCTGCTGGGAAGGCTTTCTACAAGACTGTGGAAACCTGGCAGCAGGGATTTGCTCCCATTCATCTACACGAGCATTAGTGAGGTTGGGCCCTGGCGGTGGGTGATAAGGCCAGGCTCTTTCAAACATTGTTGTTCCAGCTCATCCAGAAGGTGCTGGATGAGATTGAGGTCTGGAATCTGTGCACGCCAGCGCAGTCTTCCCCACGAAATGTAGAAAACTGCTGAAAAATAGCCCTCAGCCACAAAGTATAGCATCTGGAGAGGGAGAGATGTGGACAAATAATGCATCGTCCAACCAGTAACAGTAAAGTTATCTTCCACGAACAATTAGAAAACTATTTCCAAATACAAAACCTTAGTTCATATTACATTATAAGATTATAAAATAATACAGTAAATCTGGATGAGTGTGTTGCTATTATATTCCATGTGGCGTCATGACATTAGATCTCCAGCAGGAGGCACGATGAGCTGTGCCTCCTGTGGCTGCAGTTTGTTGACATGCTCTGTAAATGTGTATCAAAAGGAGGCACCACTTGGCATTTAAAAAAAAGGACTTCACTGGATTTTGAACCCTTTGATGCAGAGAAAGTGCAGACATTCCTCTATTCTGTGCATTCAACTGAATAATACTACGTGGGATTTTTTCTCCCCCCCCAGTGATTTGTGTCTGTTTTAAGTATAATTCATTCAAAATGACCACAGATGACAAAGCCAGCAGAGCTCTGCCTCAGCACAATCTCTGATCTTCCCGGTGCCTTATTTTGATCTGTATTGAGCTTGACCATGGCTAGGCAAACAGGCCTGGGCTGCCTCAATCACAGAGCGGTGGTATATCAGTGTGGTAAATGGGTCTGAGATTCATCAGTGACTGCGTCTGGGGCTGAAGCCGGCCGCTCCATCTCCGCAGAGCCGCAGAAAATGGACTCGCCGTCTGATTATCGGACTGGAAAATGAATGTACAGTCTCCATCAACCTCAGACAGGAAACTTCCTCCCACAGATGTAGCCACAATACAGATGATGCACACTTCATCCTGAGTCTCACACAGTGCCAAATCTACAGCCTGATAGTCTATGATACTCCGCCGTGCGGGTGTTGTGATGTTGTGTTATTTCGTGATGTTGTCCTTGTGCTCTGTTGTTATCTCAGCTGTACTAAGACAAATTCATAACAACTTGATTGATATGACACTTAAATTCTGAACTTGAACTGACTCTGCTTGCTGTCTGAGTAATGCAGACTCACTTATCAACACAGAGTTGGAGCAGAGCCAAATCTGACATTAAGCAGGAACTAATCTGAACCAACCAGACTTCATTAGTCGTACTTAAAGCAGATCATTTCTTGTACCAACCTCAAACAAACATAGTGATGAGTGATGAACAAGGAAAGATGGATTAACAGGTACCACGGCACACACACTTTTAAAAAATATAATACTGTGATCCAAGACAGTATCACATTTTCCACCTTGGGCTGAGCATTATGCACTGGTGAAATCCAAACTGCACACCCAGGCATGATATAGGGATGATTCACACTCCCTGGGGTGCTGCTGTAATGGTCCATTATACACGTGGCTGAAGATGCTGGTGAAGGTGGAGGCGGGGTTTGGTGTTGGGGGAGGGGCTTCAAGAATCCCCAGATGTGTTTGAGATGCTGACTGTGGGGTCCGTTGGGGTACCGTATGCGTGGATAACAGATAGCAGGGTCTAACGCAGCAGGGTCCTTTTTATAATTGTTGCTCTTCCTTCAACCATTTTGCAACAGAAACAAAAAAAAAAGCATTTCAAAGTGATTAGTGCATGACTTCATATGTGTGTGTGTGTAGTATTCAGAGGCAAGAAAACATCCCTTCTTACTGAGACGTAGCCCTTAAAAGGGATGACCTCAAGAAGTGGCCTCACTAAACTGTAATCCCGGCAGTGCCTGCGGAGAACCAGAGCAGGGAGAGGCCAAACTTTTGTGAAGATGGGTCTAAGTGGGTCAGAAAATGTGTGAGGCTATAGCTAAAGCACTCACTGACTATTGAAAAGGTCCACCCAGCCAGGAAGGGGAAATTGAATGCAGACTGCAGTAAACCCTTTGTGCATTACAGAATGTGTTTGTCGATACACATAGCTTCCATGAGTGAAGATGTATTCCAAATTTTAGAAAAGTGCAAACACCCACTTCCATACTGTAGGCCTACACGCCAAGCTTTGAACAGATCCACTCACTAGCATGGGCAAAGCTTTATTATGGTTTCCATGGAAATGACACTGCCAGAGGAGCAGACTAAGCCAAGGGCTTATCTACAATATGTAGCAAAAGATAGCAATGAAATGCATTATGCGCTTATGAAAGGTAAAAAAAAAAAAAAAACTAATCTTTGTGTGCAACATGCATGTATATGTGTAACATTGTATACATTCTATTAAAGGAGTTAAATATGTTTGCTCTGGAGATTTTGGGGGGAAAAAAAGTGCTCGAGTTAAAATATTTTCCACAACCAGTGCTACTGAAAATCCTGGAAATACCGCGACACAAATGGAAAACAATATCTTTAAAAGGCATAGTGCTCTCGCCCACAATGCCAATTAAAAAAACAATCTAATTAAGAGGTTAGCATGCCGTCTTCACACCAGTCTCTCTCTCTCTCTCTCTCTCTGTCAGTCTATTTTTACCACTGTCTCTCATTTCCTCTGTCTGTGCTTCTCTCTCTCTCTCTCCTTCTTTCTCTCCATCTCACACACAAACCAGCAGTCGATGGACACGCACATCCTCCGCACATACATCTGCTCGGCAGCTATCACACTGACACGCCAAGGCAGCCCATCAGTGGGTCAGTGGAAGACGGTTGCCATGGCAGCACATCCCGAGCCATGTTGCCGCATGATCAGAGGTGTGACGCTGCTGAGCCAGCCTCCTCTCTCCGCTCTGCACTGCTGCCTGTATGCTGCTATATAGAAACACAAAATGGTACAGTCCAGATGTCCACGTACCAACCACGAGGTCCAAACCCTGTGTTACCTTGTAGAGTATAGAACACGCAATTTTGTTTCCCCTGCACTCTGACTGACAACATGTAACATATATGCATGATTAAACTGGGACTTGTACTGCTCTTGTTCTTCAGCCCACGGTGCCATCATGAAATCTAATACATGTACCAGATGAACAACACAATAAAATCTCAAAGGCATCTGTATTGTACTGTAAAAGAGATTTGTGTTTCCTATACTATATTCCATATTAAAATTACATATCAGGTAGAGGGTAAGATAAATGTGTACTTCCCTGAGTCTTCTGCTTTGAAATTCTTGCCATCTACAGTTCTTCTGCACAGTTTTAACCGACGTGACGTAATACTAGCAATAGCTTGGCGGCAAAAACGACCTTCTGCATCTGTAATAACATTGAAGCTGCTGCAATCAATATATTTGTATTCCCCTCGGCTCTACAGAGCGACTTAGGGTCTTTCAGTTAACTGCTTTGGTATCACAGCCCACAACCTTACTGTTCAGTTAAAAAACACTGTTCTCTACCTGCACAGACGAGGCTACGACTAACTGAGCCTGATATTTCCTTCAGGAGTTAGTGGAAACCAAACCCGAGCTAAAGGGACAGTGAACATTTGACTTGCACTGACCAGACGCATGACTCCAAACGAACGCTAATGTTTCTCCTAGTCTGCTGGATGTGTAACTAGGCAACTATTAGCTAACACATTTGCCATAAAAACCTAAAGTGTTAATACAGTATGTCGATGTATTTACAGCTTGTGCTGCCCGCAAGTAGTCAAAAAAATAAAAATAAAATAAAAACTAATTCTGTGAATGCGAGTATAAGTCTAGGTATAACTATAGGTATAACATCAGCAGTGGTTACTGCACGGACTGTGACAAGACGAATGAAGTCACCCAAACTGTTTTATAAATCATAATTAAGGAACTACAAGCGAATTTACAAATATAATATTGACCAAACCCAAACGCCAACCAATTAGTGTTCATGACGCATCACAAGTCTTCGCATTCTCGTGATTCAGGTTTTAAGAGAGGGGGATGAAAGAAACAAAAATGTATTGTGAAATAAGAGGTAGCATAGAAAGTGAGGTCGGACTTCAGCTTCCTATGAGGCACTGCAGTCAGCAATAGGTCTTCATTGCGGCTAAGTGCTTTTCGCTGCTTTTCTCCTCAGTCAGCCAGAAAGTTTGGAGCCAAACCAAACGCTGAAAGATATTTGCCTTTTTTTCACTGAGATCTTCCAATTAAGGTCTTCAAAATAGTTAATCTGCCCAGATCATACATAAATCCGTCAGATACAATAATCACGTTCAGGCAGATGGGCCTCCTGTGAAATTTACATGCTCTGTTACAAACATCAGGCTCGCATTCATCCTGTCGACTAAATGACATTATGGAAAAAACAAGTAATTTTTGCGATGAACATCTGTATTATACATGAAAAGCTAACCTGCACTTACACACATACAACAGTTGAGTGCCTGCAAAACATCAGCCACAATTGACTGAACACCACTAAAATGACACTGAATGCAGAATAGTCGTTCTAATTTATACACCAGATATGGAAAAACCAACCATACACCAGCAACATGATGTGATTACTGATCTACTCATAAACCAGCGTTTGAAACATGGCTTGCAAGATGATGATATCATATGAGTGACAGTTAAACTTTGCCAGTATGGTATGAAGAATGTAACCACAGGAAACAGTTATGATTCTGATGTGGTCAGACGCGGTCAAGGCTTAATAAGAAGCCATCTCAACACTCCTGAGACATGAAACACAGTCAGTCTGTCAGTGAAAACATGGTACTCAGTCGCAGAAAATGTAGTGAAATGAGCAAAAAGTCTAGTTATATTAAACGTTAGCCAACATTTCAAGCAGACGCAGTGTCTACTCAGGATAAGATGGGAAATTACCTATAATTCTAATATTACACTAAACATAATTATGGCAATTTCATTCGTAACTAAAAATACACTGTTCTCTATATTTCCACATCTGAGTAGACAAGAGTTTGTGTGTTATTGAGTGAATTAACTCTGTGGTAATATTTCAGACTGTAGTCTTTAGTGTTGTTGTACTGGATTGCATTTTATTGTAAGGTACAGTATTCCAAAGAGGTGGAGGAATAATTAGAAACACCTTTCAATATAATACACCACCACAAAAAAAAACCCTCAAAATCAACCAGAATAAACAAACTGCTAAAGTAGTACATCCAAAAAACGATCGGCAATCAAAATTATTTGCATTAACCTTGAATAAAATTACTGTGTGGAATACGTAAGGGGTTGCTTATAGTGACAAACTCGAAGAGCTGTCGCGCTCAAAACTACAGAGACTCTTTTGGCTCATTGTTTAAGACCTGCAGGAGCTGCTCTGTTCATCAAGTGACCAAAAACGACAAGTCATAAAGAATATTTATGGTGAGGCCGTGTCTGCTGTTGTGCCGGTGACATCATACTAGTTGTCTATTTGTCAGCTCATTTTCTTCTTTGTCTGCCTCATGGTGGCCAAAATGTATTAATGTTGTATCATCTGTGCTGGATGGTTAAATATTTTCTTGCGCGTTAATGACTTTATAAGGCCATTACACATTATGGCAGAACTTTGTTTCTGTCAGCTTGTTTCTGAATTCTTCTGTCCTCTTGTGGCCGCAAAATCCTAATAAAGCTGAAAGCAAGGTTTAATTGTTTAGTGTAGGTCTGTATGTGTGGTATGTGGTGGGATGACATACAGTAATACCTGCAATGATATAAACTGGTAACAGATAAATGCTCCCCGTTTCCCCAACAACAAACAAGGCTATATGAATGATAAAGAAAATAGGCTTCTTACATATGTTTCCCTTTAACTGGGACAAACCAGGTTATCATTAAGGTGTGTGTTGCTGTAGTGAAGTGATTATTCCTCTCAGATGGAAAGACAAGCAGACTGGGATATATGTGGTATTAGATTATTGACGAGGCAGACACACACAGTAGCAGTGATTACTGTCAGTGTGTACCCATTTAGCGTTAGATAGCTAACAGTCTGGTGTGGGGTAATCGATATCCATTAGACGTTGAGCAATCTGATGTAGTTCCATCTTGCTGAAGAAAAACATGCATTGCGTCTTATTATTTCACCGGCAGATGTTTGTCTTTTCTTTTTGTTTTAAGCATTACACATTGGTCTTAAACATTATACAAGCATGACACTGGGGCTTTAGTGAAAGGGAACAGAAATTGCACCTCCCCACACAGTCGATTACCAGCTGGTTACCATGGTTACGCAGGAGGAGCCTTATCCACATTCAAGAGCTAATGGCTCTCCGTGAGCCGAACTGTGAGAGTGTGACAAGGGATGTACAGTAGAAATGCAAATGTGTCAGAATTTGCAAGGGGATACTGTAAGGAGAAAATTAGAGCATGTGCTGGTGCGCCTGCTTCAGAAACTGGATTAGCTAGTTATCTACACCAAAGGGTTGCTGGTAATATTTCTGAGGAAGGATTAATTCCTGATATAGAGAACAGCAGCTTTCCAGTATCCCTGCAGGAGAATCAAGGCTACTTTCACATTGAACCAATGCAAACACAGACCAGCAAAATCACACAGTCGCTCAGAGGGCTTTCCACAACGTTGTATCCGTCACTTATAAGCATGTAACTTACTCAAGGTCAGAAACACTATAGCACCCAGTATTTCCATATCTTGGTGCATTTTGGCAGCCACTATACCCTATTTTTACTCACACACATTGTAAAAGACATTACAGGTAACACACCCATAATATTCTTAGGGTAAATGGCAATAATCTACTGTTGCCATCAGGGCGTCTCACAGTCACCTTGAAAGCAAGTTTAGGATCGACGCTGAGGCCGTTTTAAAAAATGGTTACATAAAATGATTAGCATCTGTGGTGCCCGTGGTGCGAGTACCCACGCTCACCTCTCACATGGTTTTGCACCACCACAGTAAAGCTGATGCAGTGAGGGACGGGATGAAACACAAGGCAGATTTAAAAGGATTTCGAGTGCATGGATATTACTGTGAGGAATGAACCCATATGACACAATCCCTGTTTAATCCAAACCTTATCAGGGTTCTGCTGAATGATCTTTATTCCACCTCCCTCCTAAAAACTGCCAAACCTTTACACATGGAGCTAGTTGTCTATTCCTATTTAATACAATGCTTCTTTTCATTAGTTTTTTTAATCAGTCTTAGTATCAGTTTTATCATGCCGCTCTGATTCACCTCAATTCCAAGAACGTGAATTGACCCATTTCCATGTCACACTTTTTCTATTCTGTTCTAATTTTTAACTCTTCTAAAATGTGCCTCAGCTCTTTTCTTCTGCTTATTGCACTCTGTAGTAAGAACGTGACCTGGCTAGCAGGGACTAGCAGGCTCTCCAGAGGCCGAGCTTAAATCCCACTGCATGTGTAACAGCGATAAAGCCGCTAAATCACACTAGAGAACTGTCCTGGATTCTTTCGGTCCCCTTTTCTGACTTTCACCATCAGCTGTCAACTTGGGAGAGGGAATTTGATAGATGTACAAAGGATGTTAGGGGAGGGAAGCAAGGGTAAAAGCAGATGATAAAGAAGAAGCAGCAGCAGAAGGAGGAGGAGGAGAAGCAGAAGAACAAGCCTTCCCATTAAAAAAAAGTACTGTTATCTGTGATCTAAAGTATTGCTGTTACTGTTGTTTCTGTACCTGTTGACATTATCTTCACAAGATTCACAGGCTGTGTACAGTTTATACCAGTCAGAGGCATCAGAGGGAGCATTTATTGCGTGACCAAGAGGACACCTGATGAATTTTCAAATTCTCTCCTCAGTGACAAACCTCTAACATTCTCTCACCATCAGCAAAAACACCCTCTGACAGAGTCAGGGGCACTTTGATGAATCCTTAAAGAGGAAGACAAAACTGTATCAGCCGAGACTGATGATAAAAGCTCTATTCTCAATGAGCCTGACAAGCACAAAACATCAGATACCATCACAAAGCAGAAAGACATGATGTCTAACCTAAGTCAACATTCCCTTCATGGAAGTTTTCTGCGCCACTGTTGAATGTTGAAATGCACATATTCTACGCACCCTAATTAAACACTGAAATGCAGCTATGGCCAGCAATTACAGCAGGACAGCAAGTAAAATGCAATGTGATGCCAACAGCTAACTGACCTTTTCCAAGTCTCAAGGTGAAGGCCTAAAGGCCAGACCAGCATGCAGCCGTCTGCAGTCGCTGATTGGTTCGTGTTGTCATGGTAACAAGAGGTTCAAACCCGTGCTTATCTACAGGTGCTCTTACCCATTTGCCAGGTTGTCGTCGTCGTCATCATCCGGCAGGCTCTTTCCTAGAAGGTCACTGTCACTCAGGTAACCAGACTTGAGGTCGGTGTCATCGGCATCCAACCCTTCGATGAGTTCAATGCGAGCCGTGCTGCTGAGGCGGCTGGAGCAGCGGGCTGGCATCGTATGCGCCGTATACTGGGAGCCAGTCTTACCCCCCTGGTATCCTCCCCCAGTGGATGACGGGGCGTCGCCCGCTTGAAGACGAGGGCTGGACTGGCCATGGCGCCAGGAGAGAGGTGATGAGCGGTTGGACAGGCTGGACATGCTGCGAGCGTTGGTCTCATCACTGTCATAGCCCACGTTGCTGCTGTCCACACAGCTAGAGAGACACATTGGGGAAGGCGTGTGTTACATTTATACACCTGAGGCATTTAGTTGTCAGTCTCGCCTGGAACGACACACAGAATCACCATACAAGCAAAGGATGAGACCAGAGCACTCGGCAAAAACATTTTTTCTTTCTCTGTCAGAAGTCCTTCAAAGAAACCCACAGCGGCATTTAGTCTCTGTTGACCCAAATACAGGAGTTGTGTCATATAGTCTTCAGGGAGTAAAGCTAGAAATGTGGCCTCTCAGAACCCAAAGACATAGAGATGTGTGCCCTCATAGCTGTGTTAGTACAGCATCTCTCTCTGTATCGGTCTCCCTGAGCAATACAACAAGACCTTTTCTTTGCATGACCACACCCAAAGAAATGCTGCTGTAAATGCAGTACACCTCTTTCCATTATTCTGTATAGAGTATAGAGTTTTCCTGCTCACTCCTGTAAATGGATTAGGGTTAGAAATGTCCTCCAAATGGCTGTGAGTGTCTTCTGTGTCTGTCGATTACATAACTAGATGTACCAGCTCACCCAAATAAATATTGCAATGGTTCCGACCATGGAAGTATTTTTATCCACTGTTGATGGATAATTCATCAATATGGAGTCTAACTGGTGCCACTCGAGTACATTCACAGGGTGAATGAGCGATGGTCATTCTCTCTGAAACAATTAAAACCTCAGCATCTTGTTTCGTAGAGGCTGATACCAATATTGATATTTGCAAGTAAAACAATCTGATAATGATATCTCAGATGATACTGTATATTTAACTTTTTTTTGTTTACATTTTGTTGATAATCAATTCAATGTGGTTATATTTGCTTACAGTGACCAAGAGAAAAAATCGTAAGTGCTCTGGTGGACACACTATATAATGGTGACCTCAAACATATTATTTCTTTTTAATTATTGGTCGACATATCTGATAAAAAAAAAAAAATTGCTCTAGACACAGCATTACATTAAAACAGGAGACTTTAAAGTTGCTTTAATTATCTTCTACACAAATTACACAGAAAATGTCATGTTACACAGGATACTGCATCCCAACTTTAATGTCCAAATTAAATAAAGACCTGTCCTCCTCCAGTGTCTTGTTGTGTTTAATGCTTTGGGCCTTCTGCCTGCGAGAGCCAAATGGGGAGATTCCTAGAATGAAGTCATGGCCATGAAACACAAATGGGCTGTTTAAGAAGGATGGAAGCCAGATGTGAACCAGGTGGCAACTCTCCAAGCGGCCACAGCAAAACTGTTTACACATGACTGTGTAATGTATCGATCCAACAAGCTATCCGTTGGTTGTTCACATGAGAGTGTTTCCTTTCACTTTAAACCAAAGACAGAATTTGGCTCAGGGCTTTATGATTTCAAGAACAAAACATACACCAACTTCAGTTTATATGTGATACTAGCCAGTGGTCTAGCAGAGGCCTTTATGAATTATTATTATGAGACAATACAACATTCTAAAATGCAGATATAGTGCACTTACCTATGACTATGCTGGGAGCCCCGCAGACTCGACATTGTATCCTCCAAATTCTGGCGGAGGTCAAGGACATTCTGCACGGTCCTCTTCCTCTGGGATTCGGGGTCTGTGGGTCAATCATGCAGAACAAGAGGTTATAAAACATTTTTAGCGTGGCAAAATAAAACTTGGATACAAGCTGCTGCTTTATTGTGGTCTGTGCTTGAAGAGAATCCATGCATGCACACACAGTGTTTGCCTCCACGTGTCCTCGCTTGCATTATTTGTGTCTGGACTGATGTGACAGTTGTCTTCCTTGTAAGCACACAGCCAACATATGTTCACATCATTAAGCAGACAAATTTCACTCCATGGGCTCCCTCACCATGGTAACCTCCTTTCTACCCCACTTCTGCACTGACATGGTACACCCTGAAAATGAAATACGGAGAGGTTGCTTGTAGTTTAGATCGCCTACAAGGGGGATGTATTCTGAAATTCATGTCACACCAGGATCTCTTTCAAGGCACTGAGTATATTCTTTCCAGAGCTTCTGCTTTTTTTTGTTTTATTGAGCATTATCTCGTGCAGTTGAAGTTGTAAGGCCAACAACAAGCTGAGGTGAGGCAAGGAGGATTTCGCTGCAGGTCAGCTCATTTGGACAAAGCTGCCTGCAATGGAAAATGTGTCGGTGGGTCATCATGGCCATGTCAAATCAATATTACAGCACAATAAGGAGTGTTGTGTTAGCTGTAACAAATTAGAGAAACGACCCTGTCTCAAAAACACAAGGAGATTGGGGTTTTTCCGCTGCAGCGTGGAGACAAAACCCCCTTGGGGAGAAATAAATTAACATTCAATGTATTAACTGGAATAGCTTGAGGAGAGGCGAGGATGTCAGGGGAGCACACGTCAAATAATGTGCTACTCTCATGAGGAGATGTTGAAGTAATTCAGCAGGGTGTACAAAAGGTGGGAATTGAAAGCATCACTATCACACACACATTTGCATACATTTAAAATACATTTGCTGATGTCCTTTTTGCAAACCAGCACTGGAGATTCATGGGTTCGGTGAAAAAACCAACACGTTTTCTGGAAGCTTGTGTACCACAGTGTAATATAATAAAGGTGTGTGTTGTGTCTGTACAATATGGACAAGCACTGTAATTTATGATTCATGTGTCTGTGAAATGGAAAGAATGAGATATTGAGGTAATCCTAAGTATTATGTTGATGGAAACTTGTCTGGGCTCAGGTATACATAGCTTTCTTGAGTAGAGATTCTATAATGCAACTTTATTTATATATAACCCTGAGAAAAGTGTGCTAAGACTTATAGAATAGAAATCTAAACATCATTTGAAGTCCATGGCTGCGTCTTCAATTGTTTACATTATGGTAAGCAGTAAAGTGCAATGCATCATCACTCACCAGCATGACTGTTAATTTTGCATCTAGAAAATGTGATGCATTGCATTATGGGATTGTTTGCAGAAAGTAGACAAAATAAAATGGCTGACAGTGAAAACAGAGCACTCGTTAGTAAATAGGGAGTGATTTTAAACCAAGCCAATAGCATTTGGTTGAGATTCCATGACGGGCCTCATGCCCAGAATTTATAGCAACTTTTAAAGCATTATTTTTCACAAGGTTCCAGCAGTCAGAAAGGTGCTCCATGTTACACCCAATTAAATAATTTAGCTGACTTTTTTCAAAGTGTGGTTTGATAACACTAAATATGTGACAAAATATGTCATCTAATCTGGTGAATCTGGCTTTATAGTTTATCGACTCTTATCAATATCCTTCCTTTTTTTGAGCTCTTAATCTCTACGGTTAGTTTATAGACTAGAGACCTCCCCAGTCAACTGTCTCCTAGAATTTCTGTTCATACAGTGCCAATTTGTGTTCCAACTACGTTATGGTGGCAGGTAAAAGTAAAGGATTGTGGTTTCGATCACATGTGTATGAAGTACACAAAATCTGTCTCGTGCTTCAAGACGTTTTTCTGTACTAAAGCAAAACTATGATTTTTCCATAATCTTAACCAAGTGCTGCCAGTGCCTCAACAAGGCCATACTGCTGTAGTTACTATGATCATAATTTGTTTTGCAGAGTCTATATTTGTTTGTCAGAAAACAAATGAAATATGTTGTCAGTGGACATTTTAATGATACGTTCAGAGCTGACAGTTTTACGACGCAAGCTTCCTGTGATCCCAAACAGGTTTTTAGTTTAGTTCATTTGACATTATGAGAAGGGAGACATATTGTAGAATAACATCTACACATTTCAACGCAATAAAGTCCAACACTTATTCCCATGGTGATCCTTTGATATAAAGAATGAAGATGAGCAAGTCTAGGAATAAATCTTTTGGTCACATTACATCCACAAACCCCACTAACCACATTCTAATTCTGGGATACAGCCAATTTACTTTGTGATGATTTCCTGGGGACATTCCTCAAACAGGAATCCTGGACACAGAGCACACATGTGAATCACATCTGTTTTGAGCGCATACTGTATGCATTATGCACTGTGTTCCTATGCTGTGACTGACATTCCAGCGACATCTACTATACCGAGATGGAAAACTCAGAATACTGAAGATGTGAATCGGGAAAATCCTATGAATGATGCAACACAGGAAGTTCTCTGTATCGAAACATATATCTATATCGAAAGTTCTTAAATATTGTTAAGGTCCCTTGCTTGTTAACCTTGTAAACAAAAAGGTTCTGTTCTATATATGTATATATAAAGGTTCTATATATAGAGACCATTTAATATCCATTCAAATGGACATGAACAATCAGGACGATCAGTGAGGATTTACAGTTTTTATCCACTACAGTTCACTTAAAGCCTGTTTCATTGGATCAGATTTCACAGAAACTCTGAGGCACTTGACAGGAGAAAAAAAAAAAAGATTGCTTTATGGCAAAAACCCAGAAAAGGTTGCTTTTCTTCTAGCTCAAATGGACATAAAGCTCTTCAGAGTTTCTCTCAGTGGCAGGTGATACTTTGAGTGAATACTGATGGAAGAATAACTTGAACTTTTCAAATAAAACACACTCACAGAGATGTCAGGGAGAGGGACTTCATTGAGCGCCACATAGATTGCTCATAGTGAATGTGATCACTCAACTTCCATGTGATTCCTTGGCCACAAATCCATTGTTTTATTGTTCACTAGAAGCCAAAACATTCAATTCATACTCACTCCCATTTAATCTTGTCCTCAGTTCATAATATTTTTAAACCTGTGAGGCAGACAGAGAAACAACTCAAGTCTTCATGTTAATAAAGTTTACCTGTGCTGTACCTTTAAGACTCAATATTTTGTGTGATGCATAGCTTGAAATAATGCTGCATGTGACCCTTTGTGTCACCCATATCCAGTACCTATTCCACTGCTCCATTATGTTTCTATAGCTGTAGGCCAGTGCTATGTCTGAGATCTTTCATGACAGATCCACATGGCAATGAGATGAGAGTTGCTCACTGTCTAGGAGAGAGGTTTGCTGTCTGTACTACTCCAATCTTCTGCTTTCCTTGATGTCTTATTGGTAAAAACAGAGACCCTGTATGATCAGAAATAAAAGCATCCTTTGAGTGAGCTTATAATGAGATATGCTGCAGAAGCAGAGCACAGCAGGCTTTGAAAATACTGAAGACTATCCATAAAAATATAATTTTCTATTTACAGTAACCTGTCCACTGTACATGTACAGTAAGGATGTGGGGGGAACATTTCAAGTCTACTATGCAGAAAAGAGATATTTTTCTCCATCTTGCTGATTGATAATCAGTAAAACAATCAATGTTGCGATAGTTTCCATTTTGGTGGCTGTTTTTCCTTTCATGGGCACAAAGCACTTGATTCGTGTCAAAGGCCCACATGGGATTATCATCTTAAATGATGAAAAATAATTCATTAAGGTAATAAACTCTCTTTTTGAGAAATAATGACTTTCAATTGATTTGGAAATGTCATGGGGGCCAATGCGTTACGTAGAGGGGAATAGACGTAATAGGGGAACAGGCATTGTGCTGCAAATTTTATGCAATTACGTTATAAAGCAGACGTGGGTGTGGTGCCAGATGCTGCGGAGCTTTTAGAAAGTTTGGTTGTGGCTTCACAAGCAAAACTCAATGATACCATGCTGCTATCCACACTATCCATGCCATCCTTGTTATTGTTTACAGTTCTTAGTTGACTTTAAGTGTGACTAACATGAGTGATACATGTCCATATAGGCTAATGAGGCATGAAATCACCACAGATGTGTTCATTAAGATGCAACAGAGAACATGATCTCCTGGTGATACTGGAGCAATAACAAATAATTGAAAAGTACATGATATGCTTGTTGGTATGTGACATGCTTGAACCTATAAATGAATGTAAAGTGTCAATGAGTGTACTCTAATATTCCAGTTCTTTAAATTAGAAAACCTATCAAAAGTGTCATCAGAAACTGAAACCGTGAGGTAAAAGAATCCAACCCCTTTGCATTTTATGCATTAGAGTAAGACAGTTATGTTTAGTCTCTGACAAAACAATTTTTCTACAGAATAGTTGCTAAAATTGCTAATCAATGTTGGGTCTCAATGGTAAAATAACTCAAATCTAAGATGTCAAATAACCTTGCAGAATAAACTGAGTGGAAAACTGGATTTGAATTGTAATGCATCTAAATTTGGGGTAAAACTGAATCTAAAAGTCTCCAAAAACAATGATGCCTTCTCCTGTCGTGTGACTGAATTACAGGTCATAATCTACACCTGCAATCAAACAAGGAGGCGTGGTTTGATATACAAAAAACAAAGTGATGAAGGCATCTGAATCATAATCACACTGATTATTCATCAAGCCCTTGCTGTTGATAAACCTGACCTACCCCTCCAGAAAGAAAGGATTCTTCATTTTCTCTACCATTTGCACCGTTGTAGTACACAGGGTGTAAACCATCTGTCAATGCTCTACAGATGAATGGAGATGGGAGGAGGCTAAATATGTGACTGTGTGCCTGAAATGAATTCAATATGGCAAGCCTTCTTTCCCATCTCTCTTTTTGGAAGCGTATGTGGAGCAGTGGATGGACCCTCGAGTGCACCGGCACATGTTGCAGCTAACGAGAGCTTTAGTGAGGAGATCAGTCTGCTGGTAATAATCCCCAACCCCTCAGGCTTTTTTTCATGCAATCAGCCGGCAATGATAGGAAGCGAGCATATTGCACATAATCAATGGCACCAAGCCTCAGACACCTGAATGACATGCTGGAGGAATAAGAACAATAGAGCATCATTAAAGCTTTGGTTTTCTGCTAATCATTTAGCTTTATGTGAAAACGCC
Source organism: Gadopsis marmoratus (assembly GCA_036023855.1). NCBI lineage: Eukaryota > Metazoa > Chordata > Actinopteri > Centrarchiformes > Percichthyidae > Gadopsis > Gadopsis marmoratus. The sequence goes on from JAVQJF010074927.1 coordinate 87,671, forward strand.
AAACTGCTGCAGCTTTCAATGAGTTAAGAGGAGGAGCATGCTTTGCAAGCACAGCAGGGACGTCTTCATGTTTTTTCTCAGACACTGAGCTGCATAAAATCCATTCGGGGGAATGTGGGTCTGCAGCAGCAAGCAGGTGCCATGTGGTGGCTGTATCAAAGGGGGCGTGCTGCCGACTTTGAGAAGCACTGAGAAATCGTACAAGCGGGGCGTTTGGTTTGTAGCACATGGCAGCCACACGTACTGTAAGGGCCCTGGGGTAGTAGAGGTATTAAGACTGCTCTGCTGTACTCACCTAACATCTGACTGAAGAGCAGCTGCTCCAGGTCGCCCAGCACTGTCACCACCAGCTCTGGGTCCACCTTCAGGAAGGGCTTATCTCCCCCTTCCTCCCCCTGTGCTTTGGAACCGGACTCCCCTCCAGCGCCGGCTCCCTGCTTCTTAGTGTTGGCCTTTGCCTTGCTGGAGAGGATCTCATCATCTGACTTCCCATCCTCAGATGCCTTGCACAGGGGCTTCACCTCAGCGTAAGGACCGCGAGGAATGCGGCTCTGCTTGCTCAGAGCAGAGGGGGCAGCCAGAGGGCTGAAGGGCTTGGGTTTGCCCTGAAACAGCGAGTGTTCCGATTTGGATAGGTTTCGAGAGAGAGGGGCACCCCCTCCGGCACTGCTGCCACCCCCTACTGTCTTTGGCTTGCCCGTTTTGCTCTGCCCTGCTCCAGGCTTGGTCATGTCATCACACCACTTGGGCTCATAAAGGTGCAACTTCTTTTCAGCATCAGTGAGTACAGCCAGGTTTGTCATAGACCTCTGCTTGCGGAGACTGGAGGGTACTGGTAGCCTGCCATCAGAGGTACCCGCCCGGTAAACCTTCAGTTCACCCCGCTGTGTGCTCTGGGGCACTCCAGACTTGGCCCTCTTAGCTGCCATGCCAACTCCTTTGCCATCGGCTTGGCCGTATGCCTTTGTGCTATCCGTCCTTTCCATCTTCAAATCTCCTCTGCCTTTCACACTATTTCCAAGCATGCCTCCTGCATGAGACCATATAGAAAAGCATCAGCAAGGGAAAAAACTGGCTTCCTCATCAAACCCTTTTCCTTGTGCAAAGACATATAAAAATGCTTCCTCTAAGACAATCCTGCAGCCTTCTCTTTCTTCCTTCCGTCCTCTTTCGTCCTGACAGGCTGCTGCAGCTGCAGCTGTTGCAGTGCTGCCCAGGCACTCCCTTTCTCTCCTTCCCTCCGTCCTCCTTTCCTCCGTTTTTTCCACACCCTCCCTTCAGCACACCCTCCTGCCGCTGAGCCGCGTAGCAGCGGAATGACAACGGTGGCAGACGCAACAACGCTCCCTCCTCCCCCTGCTTTCTGCTGCCTCTCCCTCCCATCCTCCAACATCCCTCCCATCCTCCCTCCCTCGTTTTTCCTTCATTTAAAGATGCTTTGCTGTGTCTCAGCAGAATATGTGAAATGCAAGAGAGCGATGGGAAACGATCATCTTTGGCTTTTAAAATCAGGCACTGTTCTCCTCTCTAACACATCATGTTTTCCCACCATCTCCTCTGATTCCTTTGTTCTTCCCCTCCCCCTCCCTCACCTCCAGTGTTCCCTCTTCAATACACTCGTACATGATACATGATTTGAGAGTTAGTGGAAGTGTTATTAATGTGAATGGATATACATATAGTTATGCAATTACAGACTATGACATAAATTATGATCACTGTCAAAATCCCACACAATGCAACAACTGGAACATCCAGATTATCTCTTGATCCTGTCTGAGCTTCCTTGCGATATCAATTCCAGATTTAAAGCTGGATAAATCATATGCTAAAAATCATTATCCTGCCAAAAATGGACAAGCGTATTCTTGTTGTTTAATATCAACAATGATAACAAATACTAAATTGTAAAAGCTCTTGAACTAACAAAAGATGCTTGTGTAGTTTTAGTCCAACTGCATGAAAAAAAAAAGGGGAAACTTGGCTTAAAATCTCAAAAGTGTATTGGCCAAATGGGTGACTTCACTTCAGCAGACTGAGTGACAAGATGTGCCAGTGTAAGCAAGTAACACACCCATAACCACACTTTGGAAATATCTTCAAATCAGTGCAAAACACACACAGAAACACACATGCTTGTGTTAAATTGAAAATTCAGTCACATTGTTTTCAGGCAGGGTTTTTTTTTTTGCTAACATACGAGCGTAATCATCTTTTTAAGTTATTCTACAGCGCCGTCTCTCAGGAGGATTGAGGAGGCTCTCCAGCGCTCGCATGCAGTGCTGCTCCATGGAAACCACCCTCGCTCATCGCCTGCATGTCATCTGCGCCAGACCCCGCTGCTCTGCACGAACACAGCGGCCAAAGAAACACTTACCTTTTCCATAAACTACAGTGATACAACTCATATGTTATGTGTTTATCAAATAAAATTTGTCCTTTAAACAATCCAAATGCAATGCCAGTAAATACATTTTTGTTTTATTCTCACTACAGACAGTTGACAGTCGTATGACTGAATACAAGCATGCTCGCTGGTGCAAATCCACTGGATGCGATTGACCGGTTAGTTACAATGTCCAGAGGGCACTACTCTAACTCTCACAATGGGTTTATAACACACGCCACTGCTTTTTATATATGGGTTTCAGGGTACCTAAGGGGGGCTCATGTGCCAATGAGGTTGTTTGATCTGGCAATTAGTTTCAGGAAACAATGAGAACTCTTGTTCCTCCTTATCACGAGTTCCAGGGCTCCACTGCTGACTCCAGATCACTGACAGGGACCACACACTGATGCAGTGAATAGTTTACTTGTTTTGGGGAGTGGGGATTTCTTAATGAATCATGGGATAAGAAATTCCGACATCATTTTGGAATTTGTTATCCTCGACATGCCAAATTTACTGCAAGCCTTAAGTGTTTTCATAGGATATCTATGCATACAGTTTGCATCAGAGAGAAACCAATCAACACCTCCTATCAGGAGATAAGTTCATATTTTAAACAGGAAACAGTCAGTTGGTCATTTCACCACTTTGGTCCAGAGCAAAACATCCCAACAGCCACAAAATTGGAAGGATTGAAATTTAGTTCCAAGGTCCCCAGTGGATGAATCCTACTGACTTTGGTAACATTTTAGTTTTTAGTGAAATGTCTTGACAACTATTAGATTGATTGCTTTAAAATTTGGTAAACATACTCATTGTCCCCAGAGCCACATTGCTAACGACCTTAACCTTGCCTCTAACACCACCAGCAGGTTGACATTTGTGGTTTTGAGTGAAATGTCTCGACAACTATTGTACGGATTGAAAACTCGTGTTCATTCTGTCAATATAAATGCAGAAACGTTCAATCGCCACCACTTCTCATGGGAGAGGAGGGTGGAGCTGCAACTTCCATTTGGTTTCTTTCACATCTGGGTCTGATTCGCACTCTCCAACTGGCCAGCTGAATAATTGTGAGTGTGTTTGTGTGTGTGAATGGTATGACAGTTACACAGCTGTCTGTAATATATATTTCCCTAGACAGCATGTGTAATCCAGCTGAGCTGCCCCAAAATGGACTCACTGGAGCAGTGAGTCTTCCCTTTTCTGAGACCTTAGTCAGTTTAAAGTAAGATTTCTCACCACAGCTTTAGTTTCTGCAGATGTTTCTACTGAATATAACAGTCATTGAAACAACCCTTTTTATCATCTCCCAGCTAACCTTTAGTTGAAGTCGGATGACAGTTTACAAAGATGCATCTCTTTGCTCTATGGTCAAAAACATAATTTAAATGTCCCCCAGGTCCGTCCAGTGGGGGACAAGAGGAACTCGCAGACAGGAGGTGAAAGCCGATCCTCCCATCAAACCACTCAATCTCTCAGTCCTGCATCTGTCCACCCTTAGCTGAAGACCACTCTGTCTCTGGTCTGGTCTCTCCCTGAGGAGGCTAAGTGGATGCTCTCACCCCTCAGAGTCATTAAGATAATTAAGAAGACAGTTAGAGGGATTTAGAATAGCCCAGCTCAATTATACAAGGCAGTTTTCTGAATTCTGCGTGTTGGGTGATCAGGAGTGAGAAATATATCAGACATGTTAGCCAACATCACTTGTTAAGTGATTCAGGCTACTGGAAGAATTGCCAAAATTTGGTACGTACCAATGTCAAGTCCCCCTCAGGATGAATAACTTTGGTGATCCCTTGACTTTCAATCCTGCACCATCATCGGATCTAATTTTTAATTTGTACAAAACCTATACCTTCAAAATTAAACACATTCCAAATAACCTCAGCTGCTTAAGTGCTAATAATAAAATATTAGCATGATAACAGACTAAACTAAGATGGTGAACATGGTTAACATTACACCTGTTTAGCATCAGTCTGTTAGCATGGTCATCGTGAGCATGTTAGCTTAGTTAGCTTTTAGCGCAAAGCTCCGCTAAGTGAGCACATAGCACAGCCTCACAAGGCTGCTAGCATTCACTGTGCTCTCAGTTTAAGTCTTTCATTTGATTACCAGAAAAGACGAACAATAGTTTGCTTGGTGTTTGACGGGTACATTTTAGATATTTGATTTTTATTTTAGTTATTTCTCCAACGGTGAATAACAGAACGTTTTAACATTAAATAATTCTGAAATGATGACTTGCGGAAAAATATCTACCAATCTCTTGATGTGAACTCAAAGAACAAACACATTTAAGTAATTAATTCTGTTTTCTTGCCAAAGCTATTGAGTCGATAGTATCTGCTTCAATGCTTACTTAAATCAATCTCACATATTTACATTAGAACTTTTATTATGTAATCCACCTCTAATTGGAATTAACTGATTGAACTGCTGTGGTTGTATCTGCTAATGGTGACTTAATTCACTCAGCAAGATATTCTGAGTTCCTTAAAATAATAAAATATTGGCCAAGAAAATAAAGCATGTGTGTTTGTGTACACATGTCAGTCTCCAAGCAACAAGATGTGTGACGTACACGTGTTGTTGCGGGCATCAGAGCAAACACAACATTCAGGTTTTAATGTTTAATGCAGCACTGACGTAACTATAATCACCATGGCACATTAGAGACAGAAAAACATTTCTGCATTAAACAGTGCTGTGTGATTTGAGAGAAGTGCTCTTTGCCAAGAATCTGTTTTCCCACATGCACATAAAGAAGTGAAGTACATCAGGAAATCCTGATGCATATAACAGGTGGTACATACAGTAGGAAGCTTTCGTTGCGAGTTGGCAGCAGCTCTGGTGCGAACAGCTGCCACGCTGAACAGAGTCCAGTATCAACATTCAGCCATATTAAAGCATTGGGTGTTACAGGATGCAATATAATACATTTGGAAAAACCGGGTTTTGCATAACTAACTGGTTGAACTCTGTGAACTGACTCAAAGGTTTTGAGCAACTTGTTCTGGCATAATGACACTTCACAGGGAGGACAAGTACTTCTAAAGGACAGAGGGAGAATTCAGTTGTTAAGTCGACAAAGTGATTAATCTTTAGGCCTGCCTGTTCTTTAACTCTCAGATATCATGGGGAATCAGGTGCCTTAACCCTAAGAGCCCAGAGGCCTGAAAAAAAATATTTTCAGAATTTCACAAGGAAAGAACAAAGATTATAGAAAAATCTATCCAGTCAATTATCTTGTGACCCCTTGAATTAATCAATATGTTGGGAACCACTACTTTAGAGCACCGGGTGTGTCTGTATTACCAGGATGAAAAGAGCGGTGGGATGAGATACAAAAAGGACTCACCTAGATTGTCACAGCAGACCTCCATGGAGTCAGAGGAACAGTCGCTAAGATCATCAAGGGAGGCATCTGTGTCCTCATGGACCTGAAACCTACAGGAAAAGAGATAAACACAAACATTTTAATGGACAAAGAAACAAACAAAAAACTGGCAAAATTTTGTGCTACTCAACGAGGGAAAAATTTATTTTTTTTAAAAAACAGATGCTTTATAAAAGAAGGCCCGAGAGGCCCTATGGCTGCATCATACTCAATGCGTCCTAAAAATAAACTGCAGTCTGAGCAATGATGTTTATCTTCCCATCTTCAAAGGTGAAACACTGCCCTCACCTGAACCTGAAGGGAGCAACAGCGGCCATGTTGACTTTCCCTTGCTCGCTCCCTCTGCGTGGCATGTTGAATGTGTGATAAGAAGACTTTGATTTGTTTCTGGACACCTCTCTTTCGGAAGTTCGCGGGTCCTGGTTGGAGATGTTCCTCACCTCTTCTTGGATGTTGCCCATTCTGGCTGAGGACAGCCCTGCTATCTCGTTCCCATTGGCACCTCTTGCATATAGCAGACGTCCTCTTCCGTGGCCTAAATGGACATTAGCAGAGAGCCGGCACAAGGCGTCATTCTCAGCTGCGTTGTCCACACTCCTCAGGCGATATTTTCCAAAGGTCCAGTTTTGGTTGGCGTTTCGTCGTAACTGGAGGTCTCGAAAATCCTTCTGGGTCAGCGTGCTGGTGCGGAGGTCCAGTGTGTCTTTAGATCGTGGGACTTCTCTCTTTGGTATCTGAGGGCTGGTGTACGCAGAGCATGTTCCATCAGTTCGCTCTGTGGCTGCTGGGCTTCTATGAGAATACATGCCAGCTTTTTGCTGCAGAAGGTGATTCTTTAAAGCTGCACCTCTCAGCAGCTCCGCAGGACCTGAGGAAAGAGTAGATGAAGAATAGGTAGGCTGTCTTTTGGCGGGGCGCTGATACTGCACTGCGGGATTGGGGAGGCCACCGTATTGTTGTGTGGGATCCATCTTGGAGAGAGGCATCATGCTTCGAGGTAAAGGTAGACTCGAGCTGACACCTGCATCGCTCTGACGCTGAGATATGACTTTGATATTCACTCCACCGCTCATAGCTGGTGAGAGTCACTGGGCTGAAATCTGCAAAAGAAATGAGGACAATCACAAAATCTTAAAATGATCTTATGCTCCACATGTGATATATCACTATTATAGCAGGCAGCGTCAGAGAAACTGCACGATTTTGCAGCTATACAAATATATAAGATCAACAAGCCAACAAAACTACAGCTATAAGTAAGGATTCAGAGTGGTGTTCAATTAGCAAATGTGAGACAATCCTTATTTATAAAATTACACCAAACATTATCAGAGGAGTGTTTGTTTCAAAGTTTTGGTTCTACTTAAAGAATATCATCAAAAACAGGAACAAGTGTGAACAGAAGAAGCAGCGAGTATCCGCACACTAAATACATCTCCTGAAACTTGTTAGAGTGAAGGGGTAATATTTCAACCCCTCTCTATCGGGCAAATGTCTAACATGACAAAAGGCAAAGTGTATACTGTACAAAGTGTATACGCATATAGAGTGGGCACAAAAGTGATGACATGATGCTGATATGTTCAGCCGATCAAGGAAAGCTATTTAGTATGACGCTCTCAACACAATGCTCAAGATCCTCAAAAAGCAATTGAGAGGTGTTCGGAAGAATGGTTAATGTTCGGTATATCAGGAGTCGCAATCTGATTATTCACTAACATTAATTATACTGGTGTCACAGACTACAGATCGGTTATTTGTAAGAACAACACACACATGAACACTTAACATTCACAGCATTATGCAAACAACGTTAGTTCATTTAGAAGCTTTCAAACCGCTACTCAAGGAGTTTACCTACAGTAAACTGATGTCAGATCCTCTACCTTCTCCAAATGATGGTTCTAAAGTTAAAGGAAAGGTTTGATATTTTAGTAATGCAATATTTTCTTAAACAAAGATTGTGGTATGCAGGTCTAGATAGATAGATAGATAGATAGATAGATAAAGCACTTGTGATGGGAGGCTGTGGACATCCATCCTTGTTGTATACTGATGGATAACAAGCCGTCATTTAAGATTTATACTGTAGAAAATACTGTAAAACAGCTGTGCATTCCAGGGCGTCTGCCTCACAGAGAGAAGGCTTCTAACCACAGACGTCCTGACTGAATGTAACATAAGTGAGTGGGAGAGAAGGAAGAGGAGAAGATGGTCTGAGGGGAAGGGCCATTATACCAATTATGTATCAATTGCAATATCAAAGCAGCCAAAAGGTCTGAGAACCAGACAAGGAGACACACTGAGATCGTGGAATAGAGCGCAACTCAATACTGTCAAATGCTGGTGAGGTGACATTCAGTTGCGCTCTAAAGTGAAACTGCTGATCTAAGCAGAAAACAAATAATAAATACAAAGTTTAAATAAGGATTGAAAGAAACCAAATATGTTTCTCGGGAAGAATTCATTTAAATTACATTCAAACGAAACACAAAATCAATCAAAGCATCAGCTGCGTCCGAAAAGACAACATATGTTTCAACAGCTTTGCCTAATGTATTCCTGGTCCTGTAGCCACAACCTCCAGTGTGAAACATGCTGCGAAAGCCAGTGGCAGACTGACACCACTTGGCACATGCAGCAGGAGAACGGCTCCTTTCAGGCCATGCCAACATGGCTGTCCCCACCACGGCCCTGCAGACACCACCTCTCCTCCAAAGATGTAATGGTGGGGGCTTTGTCAGTCACCACCCCATGACCTCCGTCCCTTCATCCAACGCTGTTAACCGATAACTTAACAGTGCAAGACAACCAATTTAAAGTATTTATCGCTTACAGGGCTACAGTGTTTTGGTTCAATGCGGTTTGATTGAGGAGCCACTAGTTTGCTGGTTTACAAATACCGCTTTCCCCCTGAACGCATCCGCAGCCACACAACAGATTAAGCTACGCTAACCCCACGCCCGGTTATATACGAGTTAAGTTGTACATTTGTTAAATTATATTTACAGATGAAATAAGTACACCACTCGACAGATCACATAACATTCATGGTTTATTTTTGCATTAGTTAACATTACATTTGTGGATTTATAGTGTGCACAATTAGTGTTTGTATATTAACAATGTTAAGCTCTTTGGAGTTTCCTTTTTACCAGTGCTGGGAGAGTCCAGGCTGCATTGCTGGAACCATCTTGGGGAGAACAAACAAAAGAGGGACTCCAGGAAGTGACGGCCTTATGGACAGGAGTTGCCAATCAGGACTGAACCAACTACCCATCATCCCAGGGGTAAGATTGGGAAGCTTATAAATGATTATTCTTGGAAATATAAGTTGTATGTGTTATCATTTTGATTTGTTTTGCTGTGTTTAGTAAAAATGTTTATTTAAGTTTAAAGGCTGGCCAAAGTGTTAGTGATTTGAGTTAATTAGTATGTTGAGTGTTGCATAATCCCCCTGTGTGTGTGTGTGTGAACCGGACTGATCACCCAGCACATATGTTTCACGGTGTTCTTTGTCTGGTCTGGTCTCTGTATCAACTTTTGGGACCAGAACTATGTTCAGTTTTGTAAATTGCTTATATTTTTATTTGGGTAAATAAAAGCCTTTTTTGTAAATTAAAATACGCCTGTGTCCTCGTGCCTTCCTGCTCGGTCCCACACAATGCATATTGAATGGTTTGCAACAGAAGAACAAATCTTAACTCATACCAGTGATTTTCTCTGTTTTATATAATTGTAAATAGAATAGTGTCACTTTGTTGACATACGGATTAATTGAGAAAATTATTTATTTATTTGATAATAAAACGCCTCTTTAAATGCAGCCCCACCGAGGCTACAGCAGAATGAGGTTAAATGCACATCTTGTTACACATTCTGAAGAGTTCTATAATCAAGTTACACTACAAAAAAGTTATCACCTGCACTAAGAAAACAACCTCAAAGAGCCATGAATGAACACATTTTAAGTTTCAGCAGTCTATACATTTTTTACAGCATATCTGAATGTCAAAATAACATGACTTAAGCCAGAACTGTTTTATATGTTTTGTTTGAGTAATATCACAACATTACTGCAACTTCTCCGTTCATGTGACACCTTTTGCATGTCTGTTGGTCCTGAAAGAGGATTCCTTCGTTGTTGCATTTCCTGTGGTTTCGCCCTTTGTTCTTTTTTAGATTTTTTCTAGTCCAGAAACAGGTCCCTGTGTGCCCTCATCCCATAAATATCTCTCCTCCTCATACCTTATTTATAAAGTGAAGAGAAGCCTTGAAACAACCTGATGTGCATGACAAATACTGCTTCACACACAGACTCACAGGTACATACATAACATAAGCTTTGGCATTTACCAGAGCAAGAAATGACATTTTACATTGAAGGCAATATGGCTGAAATCAGTGCAACAACATTAATACAAATGTTTTTCCAACATCAATACACGGTATATTGGGATATGGAAATACATGCAAATTCACATATTAAGCAATCAAATTAATTGTGTTCCGCTGTTATACATTACATACAAAACACAAATACATCAACAACTCATTTTGTAATTTCTTTAAATATAATTTAATCATATACTTAATTTATTATTTATTTTTAACAGTATGTGTCCATATTGTGATGCTATAATTACTTGAAGTTGATAAATGATTTACGTTGACGACAAGCTCAAGTAAGATCAAAAATGCACCTTTTCTGAGTCTAAACTGACAGGGCTGAATGAGATCTCGTCTTACCTGAGTAAACACATGTCCAACATCAGCCAATCCTCAGCACAGAGACAGTGAGACGACAACAGTATGCAGCGCAGACTAACTTGCTCTCAACACAGACGAGCTACACTTAACAGTATGGTGCAGCTTACGGTAACACAATTTAGACCCCACGTGCTGCTTCAAAGTGAACGGGGGCAAATCGATGCTGGACAACAACAAGCCAGTGAGAAAACTGAATGGAAAATACGTGTCTTCACATCCCCTACAGCTCCACACACTCTCACATGCGCTCACATTTCACCCATTATGAACAAATATATTACTGACTCATGCTTCGATCTTTCTCAGGTGACATCATTGCTTTGTTTTAACCCCGGGGCTCATGTCTCTGTGACGGATTGATTGTGACTTTAAGCTCCTTTTCAACATGCCAGCCTGTCAACCTGCCACCATCAGAGGATCCAGCCAGTTCTACAAGGAGCTAAAACTGCCACAGTCTTCCAAACCCATAATCAGCCCGAGGGCCAGACTAAAGATACTTGTACAGACCAACAACATGTCGGCGTGGGATCACTTTACTCTGGTGAAGTCTCCAAACTGCAGTGCCAACACGCTCTGATACTGCACTCAGAACACTATTTTAGTCTTAAAATGTAGTTGACCAAATCTTGAAATCATCATTATTCAGAGAACCGTTTCAGGGCTTTTGATGCCTTCTGTAATTATTGTTTTGCTTCGTGCCAAATGTCATCTTGTGAGGTGTTGCCGTATAAAACGGGTAATGTTTCCTTTCACTTGCAGATAGTTTCCAGAGCTGAATTTGGCCCTGCTGTTTCAGTCTCTTTGTGCTCCAGTTTCTCTCCATTCCAGCTGAGCACCAGCAGATAATAGAGTTGAACGAGTGCATCATTATCTACGCAATTCAATTTTCTCAAGATTGTCGTAGTATCTAGTTTTACATGAGGCCTGATCTAATTTTTATATATAGCACCAAGTCCCAGATTCCTGATTTTCACTGCTTCCTCCTGTGTCCTAGCTTTGTCCGAGGAGAATTCTGGTGGGGCAAACATGGACTGAGGACAACTCACACTGTATCAAAAGATGCACACAAGAAGCACACAAAGACACGTTCACATGCACAGGTGAACAATGAAGTGGGCAGAAGTAAAGCATGGCTCTTCTTACATTTGGCTGAAGTCCAAACTAGTCCATGAGTTTTCCATTGTTTGCGGCAGCTAAATGCTACACTTTGTGTTGAGGTTTTCCCTCCAGCACCACTGATTTACAGCTATATGGCATACAACAATAGAGTTTTATATATCATGACTATAATATATATAGTATATCCCGTCTATCTATCTGTTCAAATAGAATGTATGAAATGTATTTTTTCTGGTAATCAAATTTTTCCTAATGGAATTGTATCACTAACATTGACACAGTCAAACTCTCCCTCCTCGCAGATTGTAATAAAATTACAGCACACTGCAGTGGCACTCCCCTGCAGTGTGTGTGTGTGTGTTTGTGTGTGTTTCCTCATGTTTACTGAACATCTGCTAGAAAGATTACCATAAAATCATTAAATACTGACATATTGTCTTCTCCATTTAAGCCTACTGTACTTTTTTGTGGCATGCGAGCTTAGTGTGGGTATTTAGGCGGGTGAGTTAATCTGTTGGCCCATTACAAGTATGTATCCCTTATAAGTCACTTTGAGTGATTAAACCTGGTCAGTAATGCCTGACATCAATGACACCCTGAATAATGCTTCAGCTTCAGGCAGCTGTGTCCTGCTGGCACTGTTTGAATACATTAACTGTGAGAAATTATTCAATTAGACTGAAATGATCTTAAAGAGTAAAGTCCATATTGGGGCTCTGTACGACTCTCTGTACGCTTTGATATGTGCAGGTCTGTACTTCTGGCCTCCGCCCAATTAGTGACGTCATGGCAGGTAATTTGCCTCTGATGTGAAACACCTGTGGCTTGTTCGTCATATCAGGATCAGAATCAGAATCAGAAACGGGTTTATTGCCAAGTAGGTTTTTTACGTACAAGGAAATTGCTTTGGTGTAATATGTGTGTGTGGCCAAGTTAGTTTGATCTAGGAGGCCTTTTCGCAGCAACACATGTTTACTTGTCATAGAGGACAAAGCACAGACGTTACTGATACCATTAACAATGCCTCCAGTGTCCTAGTAAGGCATGACAGTGTGACAATACCAGGGCCATGAAACTGAAGCCATCATTAATCTTACTATATTATTTACACCTGTGCCTTTCCTACTGTGACATTTCAAAATGTCTTCCTTGCATATTGTTGATTCATTGATAAGACCCTGAATTTCTCCATTCTTCAAAGCTTCCTTTATATGTATCTGCAGCGGCTGTCCTTTAAGTCCACATAATCGTGATGCAAGCTGACTACAGACGCAGTTGTAACTGGACTCACACATTTAAAGTCATTATATTCTCTTTAACTTCAGTGTTTCCCGTGTTTTATAGTGGAGGTGGGCCATTAACATCATAAAAAATTAAGACACTTTCGTGAATAAAACATTAGCATTGAGAGGAGAGAAAGTAAAAGCACTAGTTCATTGCAAATAGCATATAAGTGTGCTAACTGCTGACTTTTCATTGATTACAAGCACACATTGCAAGATGCATCAGGATCTGGGTGGAACCGCTGATAAACAATTTCCATGAGGACACCCTGATTTGTGGTTTTATTGGGAGGCTTTGGCAGAGTTTCATTACATAATGATAGTGTATTCATCAAAAATGATGCTTTTAATTAGGTCCTATGTAGCAATCTCTGTAAAACTGTATGTCTGCTGGCTCTCCACACACTCAGTTCCAAGCTCATTTGATATAGATTAGCAAACCAGTCCTTCAGTCATGATCGAAGAACTGAGTTAGCTGAATGAGAAACAAGATTGCGATGGTTAACACTATATTGGTCTCATACTGGATTATGATAATACTGTGATGTAGAAACACGAGGCCTTGATGGGGTGCATCATGCTTTAATAGTTTGAACCAGTAAAGAACTGCACCACAAGGGGGGCAATTTTACACCTGATCACCAGGTCACCAACATGAACTACCGGCTCCAGGCACATAAAATAACCTTTCTACCTCTTTTAAGTGCCATCACTACATATTTTTTACAAACAACAAAACTTATAAACAAGTAACTGTACATGACTATTTGCAATCTTTCAGTATGGCTGTTTTGAGGAGTTTTGTGATTTTGCTTGAACCCAACACACTGACAGTGTTTCAGTTGTGCAGTGACCTGATTTTCTTTATATAAGAGACATGAGACTAGAAGCGCCTATAAAAAAGTTCATATCAGAGGCAAAAATGTTGCACATTAAATGTCTGTTTGTAGTCCAGTTCAAATGAACCATTTAGCCTTAAAACTTAATGGAGTCAATGAGGCCTTTTCACATGCAATATCCCAGGTTACATTGCTGCTGTGACATAAATTATTTATTTTAACCTGAAACAAAAGGACACATAGCTCAGAAAAATAATCATACAGGATGTTGTATTGTAAAATCCCTTATGCACACTGAAACATCTTGCCTCTGCAGCTGCTGTTACGCAACCAACACCGTTCTCTGAAATGAACTGTAGGAAATGTAGGAATAGGAAGGCAGTTACACAGCATACTGCAGCGCTGTGAGGAGTCAAAGTGTGGGCAGTTGTCTGTGGTGGACCATTAGTCTTGCAAACTGGGCTATTAGAACAGGTAGGAGAAGAGAAGTGCATTGGAAAAACACTTGAAAACACCTAAAATAGTACAAGTGATTCAGTTCATGCATAAGCAGATAAACACGCTTTTTCACTTTCATCCTTGAGGCTCACATAAAAACACTGCATTAGGTCAAACTGTGTGCAGCTTTCTGTTTCTATGTGTCTAGATGCTATTTTAAACATATGATGAGTGCTGTGTGAATAAGGAGTTAAACTTACTTAGTAAACTTACAAATTAGCAGGTGAATCATAATTAATTTAATGCAAATTTAGACGTTTTAACAGCAAACGCTGAGTTTGAGTTCAATTTCAGGCTCAAGAAGCTGGAAAACAAAGGCACGAAGCAACACTGGAAATCTGCCAGGAGCAGGTGGAGATGGCTGGTAGAAATATAAATAAAAAGGTGAGCAGGTGGACATAGGAGTCAGGTGACCGGTGGGAAAGTCTGAGGGCATCTGGTGGATGGATGGAGAATGACAGGTCTGGAGGGTTCCTAAGGAATGTACGGGCCAGGGGGAAGTGAGAAGTGGCTGGAAACAGGGACATGGGGGCGACCTGAGTGAATTAACAACATCGGAGGCAGCCGTCGTGATACCACCTGTGTGTACAAAGTCAACACATGAACACACACGTTCTACAATGTCAGAGCCAGAATAACAGAAGTCTTTCCGTCAGTTGCCACAGTCAAAGTCACAGTTTATATGTGACCTTTTGAGCATCTGTTTCTGTCATTTGTGAAAGCTGTCACCGCAGTCAGCTTGTCTCAAGACCCAGCAGAGAAAACAACACAGGCCTTTTCTTTTTTCATTAGCACTTGGGGTAAAACATGGAAAATAGTGTTGCCCTGTATGCCAGGGAAGTCAGACATGTATGGAGGTTTTCATTCATGTCAAAGTCAGTTCATTGTACTATTAACACTGCTTCCGCCAGAAGGAGAGGAATTAATTAGTTAAAAGAGCTTAAATGGTTGGAGTGAAAACCTGCATACATATGGCTCACAGTGGCACCACTGAGCTCGCTCTTTAACACTGCAGAACCAAAAATGACCAACTGAAATATTCACCCACTCCATCTGTCAGTATTATCAGCCCAAATGCAGACTTCCTTTTAGGAAGCGCAGGCGATTCTGATGGACTATTACACTGGAACTTTTGCATTATAGCCAAATGTTGGCCTTCATTGTTACTTCCCGATATGTAGAGGACATATAGGACATATCAATGACTAACCTTGTAAGTGTAAGAGTCACTTAAGCACATGTATGTATTGAAAGTACATTTCAGACTAACTAGACAAACAAGATGGCAGATAAACACCCTACATGAAACTCAACAAAATGAAAAGGTTGTCCTATAATCACATACATCTGTCATGGTGGAGCTTTCATCTACTCAACTAAGTGGTACTGTTGTCATCTGGGTTTCAGAGTCTGTGCTCATTTCCTGGAAAATGGTGATACGGTCAGCTGTTCAGCCACATACCTACAGCAGAGGACCTCCACACTGGCTGCCAGACGTTGAATTTAAGTTCACACAGTCAGCAAGGTGGAATCTGTTAAATTCCTAAATATCTGAGATAACATATTGTCAGTCAGAAGGCTAAACAGAATCCATATTTTCTGAAAGGATTCAAATATATCTAGTTCATCTATACAGTGTTATCACCAAGAGCCTCTTGTGTTCTTCCATCAATGTCTGGTTCAACTCAGCTTCTGTTCACTGGGGGCAAACTGCACTGAAATGTCAGTTCTCCAGTGGCTGCAACATGTCACTCAACAGCTGACAAGATGTTCAGAGTGACACATATTGCATCCTGAAGACGTAAGAACTACATTTTAGGTTTCTGAAGTCAAATCTGCATATAGCAGGATAGCTCAGTAGGTAACACCATTGATTGGTACAGGATACCAGGGGTTCGATTCCCGGTCAGGTCACATATACACATGAAAGTGTGTGTGTATATACTGTATATATACACATGGATATAGATGACCAACATCAACAAGGTCTGTGTCAGGTGTTGGGGAAAGAGATGATGAGAAATGGGCTACTGGAACAAGAGCGAGACATTCATGGACACGTAGTGAATAAGGAATTGTTGGAATGCTACTGAATTGTAGACATCTAGACTAACCAAAAACCAACTAGTAGCTCAGTGTTCCAACATTTGCAAGCAGCAGCTGCTATCACAACTAGAAGAGTTACAACAAAAATGCTACAGCAAGTGGGAGCCAGGACAGGGTCAGGTCAGATGGGGAGATCATCAGCTAACTAACATGACAGCAGACGCACTGAAGCATATGGGAGAAAGAGGCATAACATAACATAACATAACATAACATAACCACCTCTTATGTCTGAAGAAGCTAACTACAATACATGCGAATGAACCAAGGTTAACGAAAGGCTGGACAGTCCTGATCCTGAAGGGTCTCACAGAAACTGTTCTGAACACTCAATATTGTATAACAGCTTTATAGGGAACGCATAAAATATGTATCAGGTTTTCCAAAACCATGTCATTTTGGGTTAGCCAAGGTGGAACATGTCTGCCACTGGAGCGTGTCTGTGGACTGGACTTTCCAAACCACCCCCACACACACACACACACACACACACACACAGAGAGTTGGACTCAGGACACACTGAGACGTGGCATTTACGAGGGAACAAAAATCACCCTTTGAACATGATGCTCCCCAGTGTTTGAAAGGATCACTGTAAATGCATGTGCTGTAATATTATAGTCATCATAATTATTTTGAGGGCATGTGTAATTTGAAATCAGCTATGGTTTTACTGCGCAGTAGCTCAATGTGACCACAATGCTTGCAGTGGTACTTCATTGAAGGAATGATGAGGTGGAAGCTACAAGGCATCTGCTTTACACGTGCAGAGCTGCTGAACGTGTCTTGGACATGATGCAGGCTGTTGACAAGGGAGGAAATTATGCCCTCAGCAGAATTTTTCACCACCATAATAGATATCGTCTTACCACGGGACACTATTTTTGTGTTGTCGTACCATAATCCAGAGTGACACTGAAGTTAGTTAAGTTCAAAAGTGCAGCAAGTTGCGCACACGATAGATTTGATAGTTTTATTGGCAATGGCATCACCCACCATTAGTGGTATTCCCAGAGCCATGCATGTAGAATTTAAATTACTTTATGGTCTGTATTGTCATGTACATAACAGCCATGTACCTAAAGCTTACCTCGAATGCTTAGTCAGATTCCTGCTCTACTCATCTGCCATGTAAAATGCCCTGTGGAAAATCTGCTAGATGGAATGGCATACCATTTTAACAAACATTCATGGTTCCCAGAGGATCAACGCTTATTACTCTGGTGATCACCTGACTTTCCATCTTGCACCATGGTCAGGTCAGAATCTATTTGCTCAATACTTTGGTTTATGACTAAATACCTGTTAAACAAGTGGAATTCCCATCAGCCTCTGTACTTTGTGTTTTGTGTCACTTAGCAAATGCTAGCATGCTCAAATGCTAAACTAAGCCGCAGAGTCTGGCGGTAATTTCTGTGGGTTCATCACTACGAGAACACACACTTTACATTTACATATTTGATCAATTGTTAATGTAAAAATATTACATATATTAGTGAAAGTAATTAAAATACAAAAGGTTTTGCAGAAAAATTTCCTCCAAAGTGGGGTATTACAGCTGTATATCACACAATATGTGTCTTTGTGCTTATCTTAGAATTTTTTAATCAAACCCGTAAGCCTCAAATTTCAAAGAAATGTCTTCCAGCACTGACTGAACAGCTCATGTTGATTCATCCTTTGATGAGGACATCAAACAGCAATGCATGAATTATCTCAGTCTACTGTGTTGTAAACTAAGGAGATGAGTAGTGTGAAGTCAGAGCCTGATCCAGTGGTAGCCTGTAGCACACACTGGTATGAGTCAGCAGTACATCCCAGGCAATTACTGAGCACATGACTCCCCATCCCAGGCAGGACAATAAAAGTCCAGCACGGGACCGCAAAGTCTTTGCAGGAATGAGTTCAGAAGCTTGACTGTGTCCTGTTTCCCCTCAGGCCTCTCTCTCTGCCTGCAGTCACACACATGATAGAAATATTGTTAAAAGGACTGTGACTGTGTCAAACTGCTCGACAAACACTACAATGCCGGGCTGTCTTGGACATTAGGGTGGAATGGAAAGTTCAGATTAATAAAATGACTTAAAATCCAGTTTAACTGTGCCGCTGACACGCCTCTCACAAGTCACAGGATTCAACAAGGAACTCAAACTTACCTAAAATGAGGTTGACAAAACTTAGTGATGCAATGACAGAAAGCGCAGGGGGAGCTGAGAGAAAGAGTGCCAAGCTGAGTGATGAGCATTATCTTCAGGTGTCCATCAGTCCATCCCTCTTATGACCTGACTGTGCAGGCTGGCTGCTCCGAGCCCTGCACTAGCACAGCACACTGTCCGATATGCAAATTCCCAGATGGGGTAGCGAACAGCGGCATCCAGCTCAAGGAGCATTGAAGACCACGGCATTCCAGCCTCTGTCCGATGTCTCGATCAAAGTGGGACTGCTCCCTTCCTGCTTGCATAACAATACTCTAGACAGATCCTCTGCTGCAGTTGGTGCCTGTGGATGAGACTACTTAGCCAGCAAGCTCTCTCTCTCTCTCTCTCTCTCTCTCTCTCTCTCTCTCTCTGACTTGCAAATGGACCTGGCGCTGTTCCAGCTCAAGTCTCTCTGAACTAAAGTGCTGAGATAAAACTGACCCATACACCTGGTGAAAAACTCATAAAGCTGCCTGATACTCTGCACTGTCTTGTCTCCATCTCTTTCTATCGGTCTGTCACAGATTGGCCTGGCGTGTTGCGTATGTATCTTTTCCGCCTGGCACTCTGTGTCCTGAGTCACAGCCAGCGCCAGTGAACTGGACTGATTTGAATTGTCGCTGCATGTTTGTAGTTGGCTGCCTACAGGGCACGGGCTCCCTCAGCATGACCCTCAATGAGAATCTGGGCCAAAAGGAAGCTGACTCAGAGGTGTCAGCTCAGGAAAAAGAGAATGACAGGAGCGATGACATGGTGACAGCATGGGCTCACACGCACCTTTTCTCATAATCTTTAAGGTGGGGTTTCCAAACTGTCACTAAGGCAACCTCCCTGTGTGTTGTGAGGCCAAATACTGCAAAATGGCTCACACAATCAACTTACAAGGCAGATAATGCGCAGGCCAAGGACATGTGGCGGCTTGTGACCAAATTTAGCGTGCGCCGAGAGCAATGAAACAACACATACTGGTGTGAAGATACAAAGCAATGGGCGGTGTGAGGGTGGCTTATGCTGCATTCCCTCTTGCACATTTGAGCAAATTGCCTCCCTCTCCTTGAAGTTAAAATCGCTCTGCAGGGACTAAAGTTCACGAGGAGAGATTATAGACTGAGGCAGTTTGGAAATTAGAGCCGTACATCTGCTGTGTTGAGTCACAGGCAGGAGATGAGTAAGGATTAGAGTCAAAGATGTGCACTGGCTGGACACTGAAATATTCAGAAACATGTAATTAACACACACACTGTATGTACACATGTACTGTCTGACATTGAGAGAAAGAAATTGCTATCTACGCACTAGGCTGAACATAATTGCAGCTTAATTTAAAAAGCTGCCAAGATACAAGATACAAGATACACAGGCAGGTACAAGTGAATCAAACTAATAGCAAAGTCCTTCATCCCTCACCCTCCTTTCACGACTTATTAATTGTGCACTTCACACACCAATGAGTGCACGTTCTGCTTCAGTTAATAAACCTTGTCACCTTCTGCATCAGCACGGCTTACAGCAAGTAGTGCACACCACAAGGCAGCAAGAGACAGCCGGAGAGCGAGAAACCAGGGTGTGTCTCAGCATCACTCAAACTTAACCTCAGCCCACACGTGACCTCTACTGACTAATTCATGAAACTGCACCTCTTTGCCTCTCATTACGGCGACAGTGCGTGCCGCAGAGCAGGAGTCAGCAGAGAGCAAATGACACTCAGTGAAAATGTCTAGCTGCTTCTCGTGGAATCAGACAGAGAGGGTCGTCCGGCTCAGATATCCTGCCAAACTCCCTCCGGCCCAAAACACATTTATCTCATTTCCCCCCTGAAATGCATCCAGTAATGTTTATTGGATGAATAAGGGTTATGCTGTGTTTTTATATCCTAATCCACCAAAATGACATTATATGAAATGTTACAAACATTTTTGGCTACTTGTGGTTGAACAGCTTGCTTTTGTTTTCTCACACAGGAGCTTAATTGCTGAAAAGTTAAATTTAGGAGAGATTAGTAATTTGATTAATGATGTGCCTGATCACTGGAGAAAGAGGGGCATTTAGTATAATGAGTATGATTTAGGTCATTGTTGACCACATAATATAATATCCAAATAACACATTGGAAATGTCAGGCTGCAACTAACGATCATGCTTCGTTGTCGATTAATCTGTTAAATTTAAAAGATTAATCGGTCCGAAAAAAGTAAAAAGTACCCATCATAATTCCTGAAAATCCAAATTGACCGATCAAATGTTTGTTTGTTCGACCATGAACCTAAATTCCAAGGGAAATTTTAAAATGTTTTGCTTAAAAAAATGACTGAAACTAACAGATTATCAAAACCTGTCAATCTATTAATCAGCTAATCATTTCCACCTCTACGGTAAGGTGAAATCACATTTTTAAAAAACCCAGGCACTCGGAATCTGCAAAAATGAGCCTACATGAGAGTATTCTGGCAAAAATAACACAACATGGATATCAGCCACAGTGAATTACACACTAAATACCGACGTGCACAAAGCCAAATGCAACAACACACTGGCGGCTATAGTTGCTATGCAAACACATTCTCAGCGTGAAGTCAACTCACCTCCTCTTCCTCCTCACCTGACAACTTGGCAACGCTTCTGTGAAAAATGCTGCCAAAAAGGGAGACCATCACCGGGGGAGGAGTCCTGGCTTCATGTCAGGTCAAATGCAAAAAAGAAAAAAAAAAGAGATTGAGCTGAATTCCTCCATGAGACTCTACACTGATGGATGGACCACAGCCCAGCCCTGTCCCTGCCTCTTATCTTACTCTGCCGCTTATCCTCTCTTCTTCCTCTGGATTAAATCCACTGAGTCTCTGTCACTCCATTCCTCTCTCCCTCTCTTTTCCCTCTCCGTCAGGAGCATAATCACATGTACACATAATGCACACAACTGGCCAAAGCAGATGTCCAAACAGCAGAAACAGAGGGCTAGTGTTGGCCAATCGTGGGCTATAAATAGGCTTCTTGAGTTCATCATTGTCTCTTCATATGATGGTGAAGAGCCTAGAGGGCTTGGAGAGAGGGAGGAAGGAAGGAAGGAAGTCAGACCCAAGCAGCATCACTCTCTGCTGGCTGGTCCGGGGGGGGCCCGGCCCCCCCCCGCGGGGCCGGCGGGGGCGGGCGGGCGGGTGTGTGGGGGGC
>JAVQJF010074930.1:0-20281 GCA_036023855.1 Gadopsis marmoratus
CCCTCAGTACGGAGTCCTGATCACCAAGAACGGGGATCACCTGGTGAACCTAAGGGACACAGTTAACATGATGACATACCATGTTCAACCCAGAGAGGGAGTTTGCACTTCCTCACATTATGCTTACATTCAGAGTTATTATTTCAAAACCTGCATTGTTTACGTTCACACTGACATCAGTGGACAGTCAGATTTTTGTGATTTTATTTAGCAAATTTAATGGTCCACCTCCCTGAGAATTCAACTGCTGCAAATAACTAACATGTAAAGCGCAATTGAAAGCGTGTGCGAATAGGAGCAGGCAGTTAGAGTTGGGCCATATTGTGCACCTTCTTGTTGCACTGATTTACGACGAGTCTCTCACAAAACAGGGCAGTGACTGAATGATAACTAAGCGAATGTAACGGCAATCACCGGTTGTTGAGCTGATGGTCGCTGTTTGAAAAATTTGAATATATTGCCCAACCCTTAACCATACTTTGTATGTACTAGTGGTCACATGCCAACATTGTTAAAATATCAAAATGCAAAATGTTGGCTGTTAAGATTTTTCAAATACTGTACGTATAATGAGATTGGGTAATGTTGGCAGTCAATAACTTTCTTTCTTTCTTTTCTTTCCCCCAATTAGCCTATGTTTTTTGGCCACTATTACATTTATCTAAGTAACATTAGGATGTGAAGGGCTCCAACTTTGTGTACAGCATCTCAGAGTCTGCAATATTGTTTTAACTCTGCCTTTAAAGTTGTATTTATATGTTGTACAAGGGCAGATCAAATTAAGGATTTACAGATGTTTTGCTGCCTTGCGGCAAACAGCCTGTGGCCAATGTGCAGGTCCGAGACCTGATGGTCTGGAGTCTGAGCTGTAGGCAACAAGATGCAAGGAGATAATAACAATAATAATAAGAGACAGAAATAATGAGTAAGGCTGGGCAATGCCTTTTAGGCCCAGTGGAAATCACAGTATTGGTTGCAAGGAGCCAAGACCTTGCCATTCAGTGCCAAGGCCCTGGCTTAGATGGTGCAGGTTGTGTGTCCTCTACGGGACAGATTGTTTCCTTTTCTCCTGTCACTGCAATTGAGCTATTGCGAAGGAGGAAAAGAGAGTAGGAAAAAGGTCAACTGGATGTGAAGCTCCTATTATCAGCAATCTTCCCCTGGCTTCCATAAGCAGCTTGTTTCTAAGCTGCAGCCTAGCCAAGCATGAAAAGAATATAATTTCAGCCAATCTCCTGGTAGCATGGGTGCACAGAAAGCCATTGTAAGGCCAGCAAAACAGTCACAATAGAGTCACTGGCCCTCCTGATAAAGATCTGCATAGGTAATGCCAGGGCAGCAATGAAGGCAATTTTTGCTTCCTCACATTTAACTCAACTCCCTGACTCTGACCACTCTCCCCTGTCAAAGGAAGAGATGGATGGCAGTTTTTGTTGTGTATAATTACGAGCGGTACAGCACGGTGAACTACCAGCCTCTTCACACTTTATCTGCCAGCTTAACCTTGAGCTTTGTTTGTTTCTTAAACTGCCCAAACTCTCTATGAATATGTTGGCAGGAGAGATACATGTTCAAATCTTTTTTGTTTCTTTGATCAAGGTTTTTCCAATGTTCAAACTTTTTAGTAGAGGTTCCTGTCTGCAAGGCCTGAATGTATGTGAGACCCACTGCTGGAAAACATCCCATTTAACCATTATTTAACTCAAATGAAACTAAAACTGAACAATGGATAAGATTTACTGCTGCCTGATTTAACTGCAGTGTTATTAATCAGGTGCAAAGAATCCTAGTTTAAATTTATGCTTTATTGTAGATTAGATAGATTAGTTTGGCTGCCCATGCATGGTAACAAATAAAAAGAGAGATACAAGTTAGGTGGGTCACAGCAGACAACATATGAAAGACATACTGCCACTACAGTAATAATCTCCTCCAGGATGACACTAGTGTCACTCAGGAGTCCGCCTAGCCCCTAAATAAAAACCAAAAAAACAAAGTGATTATTAAGAGGCGGATCAAGTTAAGTTGATAATAAATGTGACAATACGTATGAAACAACATGTTAAGCCAAAAACCAAAACAATGAGGCCAAAAGACGCTAAACAGGTTCGTAGAGCTGAGGGGGAACTACAGAAACAGGTTGCCGTTCACATTATAGCCATTTAATTCATTGTTAATATATAAATATTGATGAGAGCAGCTTTACCAGTCATGTCAAACATAGAACTAGTCCTCAGTTTAATCACTATTCCAAATCAGTGTCTATGGCAGTCTAGTTCATATTAGACGATAGACGAAGTATACCTTTGCCCCATACCTATTTTTGTTTATTATAATAATGGTTAAAAATGAATGATTTTAAGTTTCTAATTTAGCCATTGTATTCGCCTTAATCTCTTCCTTTACTTTTCTATATTGGCACATCTCGTCGTGCACTATCACTTGCCTTTCCTTTCAAGCAGCGTAGCACGCAGCCAACACCTGTACGCAGATGGGTCATCATGGCTTGGAGGATGAGTTCCTCAAGTGCCTCTTCCATGTTCACAATTCCCTGAAATATATATACAATTAAATTCCACTAAGTAGCAAGAAATAGTCTTTCAAAGGAGAAGCAGTTCACATCTTGCTAGTCAAATAAATACTTGATCTTGCTATGTTCTTCTTGAAGAATTTCAAACGAAGACCAACACATGTAAAGACTGAAATATGAAACAAACTGTATCCCTGATATTATTTTAATTACAATTATTTGGACAAGCTTAAAAACAAGCTTAAAAACTCAGTAACATGTTACTGAGTGCTGGCACGTAACAGCACGGAACCATCTCAACTTCTCTTTTAGTAACATCCATTTAAAGTTTACATTGTACTACCACAGCAACCGTTGTCAGGTATTTTTCTTCCCAGGGTAAATATGCAGCAGTGGTTTACCATAACATATTAAAATTTCTCGCTCGTCCTCCACTATAGGCCAAGATGACAAGGAGGAGTCATATTACAATGTATGGTGTATTAATGCACCTTTGCGGTCAATCAAGGCCACATTAAATTGCCACATTTTTGAACAGGGTTTGGTGTGACATTGTCCTCAGACAAGAGAATGGCAGATATCGGTTCCACTGTGAGATAAGCCATGCTCATTGTTTTTCACAGGATGAATTGAGTGCTGCACATTCCCTCCATACAGTAAGGGCAATCATACCTGGAGAAAGCGGGATAAAGAACCCCTGTGCAAACTGATGCCCACTAATTCTATCGTAGCTCCCAACATATTTTCTCACAAGCGTGAAGAGCGGTGTAATTAAAATGTATGTGACGTACCTCGGCCCAATCGCAAGCCTATAAAAGGGAAGATACCCACAGAAAGCTGATGTGTAATCGTTGCATTCTTTTCAATGTCAAGCAGTAGCAGACGAAACAAGCCACGGACCAGCAACATTTCTGATCATCAGAATAACAAGGACGAAAACAAAAGCTTGCTGAAGTCTCTTGCAGTGGTCTCTTCAGCCTTTCCAGGAGGCCTGGGTCACATTATGAAAAACAGGACTAGCAATATAATCCGGGTTTATGTCAAGTACAGTCATACAATTTAGAGCCTGCAATCCTTGAATCTCGTTTTTCTTAAAATAAGTTTACAGATAGAAAACAGAAAAGACATTTTAACCACTGAGCAGCTATGAGATCGAACCAGAGGCGGAGACTCCACCTGCGCCTCCTGCGTGCCGCAGCTCTTTGCCCACTTGGCACCTCCACCTGACGAAGTAATTCGTTGATCATGCTTACATGCCACACGAACACAAAAGATGAGGCCACGCTAACTTCATCTTCTGAGTATAGTCATCGTGGACTACCACATTGTGCCTTAAACAATGTACCGTATCTCATAATTGAGTCTGGCACTTTCATCCTTTTTAATTACACAGGCACAAGTTCGAACGCCTCACCTGGGACTCGGTGCTTCTGTCTTTACTGTTGTCTTCATGTAGCTGCAAGGCTTCACTTAGCCAATAGAATGATAATACTGGTCATTGTTGGTATGTTTAATGGCTGAGAGCTCATCCTTATTTCACTCAACAGCTAAATCACACACTACACAGAAGCTGGAATAGTAATATAATAACTAAACTAGTTATACTATACATATGGTGCAGCAACAGTTTAGCGAGCGTCTCGCTGCTGAAAACCCTTTCCGTTTTAAGGACAACCATGGTGCTTTAATTACATCACATGATTATGTTCTTTCATTTCTTGCCTCTTTTCTTTAAGTAAACATGTTCATTCATGGCTATTATGGCTAGCTGTTTCTTTTTGCAGTTCACATCACGAGCTGTTTAAAGTTGGTTGGACACGTTGATACGGCGATACGACTGGAGTGCATTACAGCCAACATGAATTCAGCGGCTTGAACTCTAGTGCCACTCACTGAAAGTGGAAGTGAATGACCAAAGTTTGCAGCTATGCATAGCTTTCAGACACTTTGACTCATTTAAGTTATCCAGGAAAATTTGGCTTCGTTTCAAACTGTGAGCAGCAATCCAGCAACGTTTCTCTCAGAGAAATATGCACTAGTTCTGACCTACTTTCTTCTTCTTCTTTGGTTTTACTGGTGGACTACAAAGCGACATTAATAGTGCATGCCGCCACCTACTGTACTGTATTTACGTTGTTGCTCCAGCCCCAGACACATCTGACCAGTAAGTGGTGTGAACGCTCTGACGTGGTTTGTAGTGATGCATTTTAGTCGGCTTGGATTCTTCCTCTGAACCAACTGGAAAACGCTTTAAGTTTACAAACTCATCAACTGATTCGGACCAGAGCAAGCAAACTACAGTTGTGAAAACACCCTTAAATTCAACAAGTGACCAGAAAAAGGACTCCAATGGTGTCAGCGCTGCTTTCTTTTCAACCAATCAGGACACCGATAGCTTCAAAACCGGTTAACATGGCCTGCCAATCAGGACTGTGTTCAGCAATTGCGTTTCATATGTTAAGTGTCTAGTTATCATTATGGATATCAAAGTTTATTTAGGAGTCTGTTCACACTAGGCTAACAAAATAACATTAATTTTTTCAATTTGAGTGAAAAAATAATTATAGGCTCTATATACTGTACAATAGGCTTCCCCCTTTCTCTCTCTCTCTCTCTCTCTCTCTATATATATATATAATATATATATACACAGTAATTTGAAAGTCTGGCCCCCACATTGTCTGCTCTTGAAAAAAAATAATTCTGGCCCTTGGACAAATGTAGTTGAAGATTGTCTCGGCTCTAATGAAGTGTTGCTAAATAAATATTAAACACTAACATGAAACAGTGAATGGACGCTCTTTCCAAATGTAAATGTTAATTACTGGATATTAGCATTCTGATGTAACTTTTCAAAATGAAAGAAATGTTAATAGGGTGGTAACAGCAGATGAAGAAATATGGCAGATGGCACAATCACACAGAGTTGGAGTTGTTGGCTGTCACAACATTGATTTTCGGGGCTTTATTCCTCCTACTGTGTTCGTCTCTGCAACCACTTTGTTAATTTCCAAATTGTTGCATGGTATTACATAGATTATTGACTCAGTGTTTGACAAAACAAAGCTCAGAGCAGGCAGAGAAGAGCACATTATCAAAATCAAGGCCGGTTTATTTTTTACAGTCGTTACAATCTCAGAGGGCTTCACATCGCCTGCATTATGAAAACATAAATGAAAATGACACCATTTAACTCCCTCCCCCCAAATCCCTACAAAACAATTATTCATATAATTATGTTTTCACCTTTTATCTGCTATTACCTTTTTATGTCAAAGTGTGAAGTTTGTTTGGGGGAGGAATAAATGCAGCATTTCTAAGTTTCCATACCGGCACCTTTAAGTTATTGTTACAGTTACAGGTCTGATGTTGACAAAAGGCCTTCATTAACACTCATTGCCAACATTTTTAGTGTTGTAACTTGGAGCTGAGGAACTGTTAAGGATGCATTGTTTATTTCTGCTGTAATTAGCAGATATATTTTAGCCACACTAGCGACGTGACGCCAGGGATGGCAATGCCAGGTCGGTCGGTCGGTCGATTCCACCACTTTGGTCCAGACTGGAAAAATCTCAACAACTATTAGATGGATTGAAATTAAATCAAAATTTAATTTATGCAGCGAAATATCTCAACATCTGCTGGATGGATTGGCACAAATATTTGTACAGACATTCATGGTTCCAGATGATGTATCCCACTGACTTTGGAGATCCCCTGATTTTTCCTCTAAACAAATACCTGCAAAACGAATTACATTCCTATCAGCCTCAGTTGTACTTTGTGTTTAGTGCTAATTCGCAAATGTTAGCATGCTAACATGCAAAACTAAGATAGTGGCAATGGTAAATATTACCTAAACATCAGCATGTTAGCATCCTGATGTTAGTGCAAAGTACAAAGTTTTTATTTGGCAGACTGCAGTAGGTTGCCAATGACACTGCGACCTGGTTAGTAAAGCCATCCAGAGGTGCATTTTCACACATTTTTCCCATGTGCAGCGTCCTGTTTTCAATTCTTCTGTGATGAGTAGTATCAAAATATTAACATTGAGCTGGAAGAAAACTTTTGGGGGTGCGATTTAACACAACGACAGACCAACTGAGTGTAAGTTTAAGATACTCTAGCTATCCTGGAGAGCACAAAAATGTAGTTCTCATGACATTTGTTTGCACCATTGGAATGGACAGTGTTACATACCTTTAATTTGTTTTATCTGATCTTTAAAACATCATACAGCCTTCACGAACTTAATTTACATATAACTTCATCGTGTACCAATTTTGGTAGTTTGATAGTATATACTGTATGTGTAGATTATCAGAAACATTGAGTTGGCTTTTTGAAGACAACTCACAGACAAAACACTGAGAGGTTGTTGTGGAATTCCAGCGGCTGGTATGAATTCTTCAGATCTGTAAAGTATCACTTCCAGCTGTTGTAAAACACATCTACAGTCAAAACGCTGTATTGTCTGATGCAAAGGTGGTTATAATAGTGGGCTGTGATTGTAGCCACAATACAGATTGCATCTCGTCTGTAATCTACCCCAAAATCTCAACAGTACCAGGAAGGTGAAGTTGCAGGGTGGAGAAGAATGTTGAGATTACATTCTTTTAGCAATGGCGTCTTTGAAAAGGAATGAATATCTTTATATTTCACAGTTGGTTTTGATTTGATTATATTTAAAGGAAAATGTCTCACAGCTACAGTGCGGTAGACAACCCTTATCAGTATTAAAACTGAAGATGCTGTTATTCATATGGGAAGCAGTAAGCTGTTAATCTTTCCACATACCTCCAGACTGTAAGGGTCTGTTCATGTTTTACAATGTTTTTGGAATTTTACAAGGACAAACCAAAGTGAAAATGAGACTAATTTCCAAATATGCAGGGTGCAGCTGAGTTAAAAGAAAAGTATTTGAAATGAGCTGTATGATGGCAAGTCTTGACCCTTTCTGCAAAGAGTAATAAGAAAGCCATACATATTCAATCTGTGGATGTTGCAGAGTTATCTCTGAAGCACTCTAAAAGCGATTTGTCCTTAACCACGCCAGACACAGAGGTGCTATCTCACTGCTTTTGTTTCCTTAGGTTTACTGTATTGCTGGGTTCACAGGAAGAGGCCACACTTTTGTACCAGCGTTGTGAGAGGGAAAAATATAGTTTTTTTGAGATAAACCATTTTTTCCCCCTTAGCACAGAAAAAAAAATAGTTACGTGCTTACACATCTTGTGCAGCATGACAAAAAAAAAAAAACCCCAGCCACATTCTCTCACGTCTCTCGCTATCTGGGGTAGAAGAATGCTGATTTGCTTGAGGTATGCAATGGCCATTTAATTAACCTTTCTTGCCTCAATCTGCTCACAACAATTTTGCCTGTGACTCCCTTTAATAGTTTAATGACCTTGCTGTCAGTAAGACTGAGAAGGACTGAGTCAAGGTATGATTTAATTAAACGAGTCCATATGTTTAAGACTGTACCTACGGAGATGAAGAAACACTGGGGTTCCTGGAAGTGACAGAACTGACCTGGCTATTGAGTTTCAAAATGACAGCATGCGACACAGAGTAAATAATTAGATGAGAAAAAGCGAAAGGAAAGCACCCTTTCAATAAGGCGTTGTATATTTGTCACTAGTCACTAGCTTTTTGTAATGAATGTCCAGTAGTGCTGACTTTATCCACAATATGGTGCTAGTGTCCCTTTCAGAAAATTCGCTGCTTCCATATGCAGACCCATTGCATTAAAGAATAGATACAGTACCGTACAACCTTTATGCTTGCGGTATTTGAGCCAGGATTGTCTGGGAGGAGGTAAAATGGACCCGTTAGTACTTTCCTAGCGGGTCTTGGACAATAAACAGTACTGTGAAAGCTGTACAGCCAGTGAATGCTACAAAATAATATTAAAATAATAATTGACATTAGACTTACTATATTAGTCATTTAACTTCTTTTGTTTTTATCAATTACACTAAAGAAATGAGAATTTAAAAAAAGGGAAATCAAATGGATGAAAAATACGTTGAGCAAGAACTCAGGCGTTAACTGTGCCACTGACAAATATTTTATTAGTATTTATATTTGTATTTTATTTAACAATAGTTACCATTTACTGATAATAACTGGGATATTTCATCATTTTAATCCTCACATTCAAAAGTGCTATTATATTTTGTTGTTTTCAACATAATAGTGACAAAATAATAGTCCCGTTTAACAATTACAGATGAAGAAATTACATTTCATCTAAATGTATCCTGGAGAACAAGCTGCTGCTCAGCTCTGAATGTCCAGGGATCCCTACTGAGAGGTTAGAATAAGATTACAATATTAACGTGATGTACTTAAAGTATAACTGAGGGATTTCGACTGTTGTGTACTATCTGCTAAAGCTAGCTGTTGGTCAGTGCTCAGTTGTTATCTAGCTAGAAGGTATGGGGCTGGAAAGTCAAGTGCGAACGCAGCAAACACGAGTTTTTTTATCATTCTGTTGGTCTTCTACAACAGCAGAAACAAGCAATCCTCGCTAACCTTTCCAACATCCAACCGGTACGCAGTGGCACTTCCTATAAAACAGCCGTGTCAGAGTGTACAGACTTAGCGGACAACGCTTTCATTTTGTACTCTTGATGGAATTTTTTAAATCTAAAAATGAGAATCCTGCTAACACGCTCTCGATTTAATGGGGACATCTGGGTGCAGGGAGTTTGAGTAATGATGGGACGTCGCTGTTTCAGTGGCGTGCTCTCGCTCAAACCCTGTGCTTGTGTCTTTATACTACATTACTAGTGTACATTTCTGTTATGAGCACATCACAGAATATAACACACTCTTGCGGCTGCTTGAACCTCTTTTCTTCTCATCAGTAGTTCTTATTTCTCTCACTATGGAGTAGAAGCAGCCATTCTGACATAATCATTAGTAATGTAATGACTAAACATGAAATGAAACAAAGACATTATTCAGTCTCCTAAAAACCATTTTCATTTACCATCACAAAATGAATGCAAAAAGTTGTTGCTCAAGTTATGGCGATTCCTTTAGACAATATGTTTTCCGCTTCCTAATCTTTGTCATTTTGTGGTTCAAACGAGACGCTGCCTCTCGATCCTCGTTCACAGCAAACACTGCCAGCTCAGGGAGTGATGGAAGACTGCCACGGTCACCTGTGACAGCCAGCTGACTGTCATACACAGTGCCGGTCCACTGATGAGAGTGAAATTACTTCATAATAGTAGGGGTGTTCCTGGGTTTATATAACGATATGATAATCCTCTTTTCACACAATGATGATAATG
Source organism: Gadopsis marmoratus (assembly GCA_036023855.1). Classification (NCBI taxonomy): domain Eukaryota; kingdom Metazoa; phylum Chordata; class Actinopteri; order Centrarchiformes; family Percichthyidae; genus Gadopsis; species Gadopsis marmoratus. Next base: position 9,835 of record JAVQJF010074930.1, read on the forward strand.
ATCATTATTATGGCAGGGGAGTAGGGGGCGAAGAAACTGCTCGGAATGGAGACTTTGCTGCATAATCCTCCTGCCTTGAAAGGTTAAATACGGATTTGAATACTATGATCCCCCACTATGAAAATGATAGTTCCGTATTTGAAGCAAATGTGCTCATTGTGCACTTTACCTTACGGAGCAGCATGAGTGGCACACTCCACCAAAGAAGACATGCTTGCAGTGCTGTATTTGCACAAGTGGTGGTAACCACCCCCCCCCCAAAAATAAACACGAATAATGACTGACTTGAGAAATCCACTGTTAGTGGAGTTGTTGTTAATCTGAAGTTTAATTGGGGCTGTGGTAGCCTAAAGGTTAGCACAGTAGGATTTGGACCAGAATCAAAGTGTGTAAATCTTTCTGCTGCCTTAATGTTGCCCTACAGTATCATTATGTTTCCCTTAACCTCTCACATTAACCCCAGCTGTTCCCAGTGGATTAGCTCTATTGCCAAAAACAGAAGAGTGTGATGGGCAGCTTCCAACTGCAAACGTATGTAACTGTGTATGCAATTACCCCATCACACACACTTCTCTCCCAATGTGAAAGTGTAGAGCTGTATGGGTGTGAGAGAAAAAATACAAAATACATACGGTCTAAAATATACAATCGTTGCAGTAAGCTTCTAAGAAAGACGCAGCAAAGACATTCACCTGATCTTTTTCAATTCATCTATTGAATTTTGAGCTAAACGCTAATGTTGGCATGCTAACACGTCCATGACGATATGCTCACAATGACGATGTTAACATGCCGATGTTTAGCAGTTAATACTTCCTATGTTGTCCATCTTATTTCAGCGTATCACCATAGTCATTAGGATTTATCCTCTGGGCACCATGAGTTTTCTGCACAAAATGCCAAGTCAATCCAATCCAACAGCTGTTGCGATATTTTAGTATGGATCAAAGTGGTGAACCGACCAACTGACAAACAGCCCAACATTGCCATACCTAGAGCCATGCTATGATAGCCAAACAATTTCCGTCCTGTTGGCCTGTAAAGGTGACTCTGAAATGTCTGACACTTGCTGTGGTGAACTTGGACGGTGGATTCTAACAGCGGCTCTGATTTCTTGTGACAGAAAGTTTCAAAATGTCCAACCTCGTCTGTCCAAGCGGCCCTATTAACATCAGAATATGCTAAAAGATGCCTAAATACACAACTTGATCATTGCTACCGCAGTAGCAGTTTCCATGTGTCACTCGCATCGACTTGCTGAAACTGGTCGTCTTAGTTTACAATGAAAGGCCAACCGAACTGGTGCACAACACAAAACGTTGAAAGGTTTAAGCGATGTCACAGTGTGCTGACATACCCTGGAGTACACGTCTACATCACTGCGGCGAAGTGAGAGGAGAAACCACTGGAGGTCAATAAAAACAAGATTTTCAGTTTTTGTCAAGACTGTATGCAGTAATGGTGATATATTGATGTTTAAATACCTATAAAATGTAGCCAAACAGTTGACATTATCTTATGTTATTCTATCTTGTGTTTTGATTTTTATAGAAATATGCCCTTTATTTTACTGTTTGTATACCATGATATTGCCTAAAATAATAATTTACTCACTCACTCGCTTTTCTTTGTTCAAATGTAGGTTTAATTCAATAATTATGCTTGCTGAAGTTTAGAATATCCAACAGCCTCTATTCTAGCAACTTTCTGCTGACTGTAGAGGCATTCTTGTACCATATTATAATACATACATGAGTTTTCTTATGTTTAGTGAGTCACATCGTATAATGATTATAATGTTGTGCTGTTTTTATAATTGAATTTCATATCGTGAAGTAGTTTGATAGCTAAGTGCTGATTAGTTCATGTGATGTGATGGCAGAACATGGAAAACAACGAACTGATAGAGAAACCGTTACGGACGTCTATAGGTTTAACTGTTGGTTGTAGATGACCACCAAAGTTGCTGGCACAGCAGGAAGTTGTTGACTTCCATCTTACAAACTTGTTGAAGAACCCCACACTCTCCAAAGAATGATCGTATACAATTCAAAAGGTGAAGTTAGATGCATTTATGAACTTCTTAATTGCTGCATATTATTTGTAGTAATTACCGAGCTAATGAAAAGGTAGTATATGGTAAAAACAGGGTGATGATGGTGTAATATTGTAATTAGGTAATTATACCGGGGCAATATCTTGTCAATAGAAAGGAGAATATAGGGATAAGGTAATAATTAGGGATGCCCCAATCAGGTTTTTTGGGCCCGATATTGATCAGAATCCTGTAACATTGGCTATCTGGCAATTCAATACTTATATTGACCTAAATGTTGATTACACATGTATCTGACACATTGAAATAACAGCTGAAGACGACTACATCTGGCACACCTTATCTTTCATGAGGGACCTGATCCAAATACAATTAAGTTCATAATCTTAAATTGCTGACATGACATGAATGAAAGTTTGGGAGAATGTGACTCCTGAAAGTGAACGTGACACATTCTGCTAGAGAGCAGAATATCCCTCTGTTGGATTTGTCAGAACTACAGAAGCACTTGCAATTGTACAGTGGTGTCACAGAGTGGAAGTTCTTTCCTCACAAACCATCTTTGACTGCGTACAGACACTGGCATGCAGACAGCACATGACCAGACAACAGACAAATTCCATTTTGGTTATCAATGTACCCAGGAATTAACATTAGTTAGCGACGTTTGTCATTTTATCCTGCGAAAGCGATGAAGCTGCTAGCCTGGCTGAATGTTTTGTACATCTGATCCTTCCTAATGATAATTAGCGTTGGATTTTTACAGATCCGTGTATTTTTCCAACCTCAGTACCTGAACTCACATGCTGCCTTCAAATGGACCTCGTGAGCTTGTAGATACAACATGTGAAGTCGTGTACACGATATGCTTTGCGTTCAAGTGGTAAGTCGTGAGAAGACCGCTGCTAGGCAACGGCAACATGGAGGCCAAAAGACTGCATGTTGTTCTCTTGACATTTTTCGCTTCTTACCAAGACACATTCACACGTTCTTTCTATTTCTATCTATGTTTTCCTCAGGCATATTATAAAATTACCAAGACAAACTCTATACGACAAAAATTGCAATATATCAACTTAATATCCACTGAAAAATGAACTTCCATGGCCTCTGCCAAACACGTCACAACTCGTGAAGTTGGACCTTTCAAAGAATTTCCACAAGATATTCATATGGATATTTTTGTAAACACGACTCCATTTGACTTTGCACCAACAGTCACCAGTGCTCCCAAATGATTTTTCACATTCACACACTCTATTTTTCGCTCTCATATGCAGTGAAGTGGTCACACTGTAGTTCCCCGTGTGGCGCCGCAACATTAGGAGGCTGAGATGAACAAAACACAGTCTCTAGTAACAACATGGAAATAATGTGGTAGCGATAGTCTAATGTGCTTCCATTAATCAGGCTAATGTCACTGTAATATTCTCTTAATAGTAATGGGGTCAATTCTTTACTGTAGAGAAATTTAATAGGGCTGCTATGGAGATAATAATTTGATAAAAACAAGGGTAACAGTGGATGTAAAAATATGATAAGATGATTTTTTATTAGGAATGTGTTTATACAACCTATTCTGACATTTCAAACAGAAGTGTCCGCAGTTGTATCTCCCTGACTTTTATTCAAACAGACTCAGAAACAGCTTCTTTCCTCAAGCTGTTAACATACTGAACTCAAACCTGCATCGATGTAACCTGCACTAGTATAACCAGCACTGACATCACTTTCCTGTGCAAATACCTACCTCAGATGTGTGCAATATTCATTTACCGCTGCTATTTCCATGTTATTATATTGCATTTTTTTTTTTTCTATAGGTTTTTAGAATTATTAACTTGGTGTACGTTAAGGAGCTGCTCTCTAAATCTCATTGTACTGAGTGTAATGACAATAAAGGCTTTCTATTTCTATTTCTATTTATAACTTAATCCTAATTGTGCTGCAGGTGATGACTATCAGTGATTCAGCAGCAGTGACCGAAATGACCGAAACAAACACGGCTATTGCCTGTCATGGCTGACTTACTCTATTTACTGTGCATTGCCGTGCACTGCCATATTTTATGTGAATATAGTTAAAAGGTCACGAAAACCACATTTTGGTACTTGGTTTATATTAGATTAATCTGATGGCTCAAATTTTTTCTTTAAGGAAAATAACAGCAAAGCATGAGGGAGGTTCTGCCTGCAGAGCCCTGGCTACAGTATGTGTGTTTGCATGATGCGTACATGTATGCACGTGTCAGCCTGTGCATACTGTACGTGTGTATAATGTGAGACTGGTGTGTGTGTGCGATACAGTGAGAGTGAGTTCAGTGTGGGGCTGTGCAGTTTGTGCCAAATTTCAAACATGATTTACATTCTCAATGTAATGTATTAAAACGTTGACAGGGCAAAAGGGATTCACAAGATGCTGCATTAGAAACTCAATTTCTGTGATGAATTGCCTGAAGCCACTGAATTACAAACTGCTCCCTACCACCTTCCCCGACTCACCCCCCTCCCGTGGCTCAGAAGTTTTTTTTTTTGTGAGTGTCAAAATCTTCTTAAACCTCTCTCTTAATCTGATCTGCTGAATGTGAGAGGGTGAAAGGATTTTCAGACTAAAAAGCATTCATTTTTCGTCTTGTTGTGCAGTGCCTTTTCCAAGTGCTGGGTCAGTAATATTCAAAACTTGCTGCTTTGCTCTTCCGTCTCCCCGGCACCACTCCGCTTGTCTCGGGCTTATGGATGTCCTTTCCGCACCTACTCTTTCGTCATTATGTGTGCCTGGTAAAAACCTAAACTAAGTGTAGGCATTATAAACTAAATAGCACAGATTGATGGTGACAAATATGTATAGGGGACTAACACTGACTGGTTATGTATAGTTATGATATATATACTCTGATATATTCACTGGACTGCATATAATGAAATGATGAAGAAAACTGGTGCCAAGAAAAAATAGGCAAATGAGACTTTAACATACCATATGCCTTGGAATATAGATATACTTCATGACAATCAGGAGTAGATTTTCTCAAAGGTATCATCATCGTGCTAATAGTTATTTAATGAGTTTCCAGAAACACATTTTCTGATAATCTGGTGCAAGTCTCTTTGTAATGCTTTAATAGCCATGCAGACAGTTCCTTTGTTTATTTCATTCATTATATATTTTATCACTTATTTAGGGGAAAAAAATATATAACTGAAGACATATGCTACTGTTTTATTAGGTTAAACCAAATTCTCACAGATGCTGTAGTCTACATTAACACCACGCCGTTACCCAGTCTGGGGTGTGCCACTGCTCCCACAATATTAATGTCATACTACACAAGTGTGTTTTACAGGAATGCAAATTTAGTGCAGCAACCGGCCTGTTGACAAGTCCTATTCCTCTTTCCTCTTTATTGATGTGATACGTATACATATTAAGGTGATACGCCAGAATTGACCATTTCAGTATCAAACGACCCCCCCGTAGGCTTAAAGGTGGCTGTGAAAAGTTTGTCGTTTTTTATTTTCCCACAGAGACTGGCTGCGGTCAGTTTGAATTTAATTAGTTACAATGGAACAACAGAATGAACTGTAGACGTTTTAATCCGCAGGAAACAAATAACGAAACTTTGAAAGAAACCTCTAAAACCGTCCCTGCAGTATATTCAATTACTTAACCGTCCATATGCTTAGTAGATTCTTTTGTGCGACAAAAGCTGTGTATTTAGCCACAGATTTTAAAAATATGACTGTTTGGAACAGAGTGAGATTATGGAAGAACAATGGAGAAATGGATTGTGCTGCAATGTGGTTTGAATGATAAAGTTTTAATGACTTTTTTCCCTCGATTGTGACTTCATCATGTCCATAACGGCTGCAGCTGCTGATCTACCGCTTCTGTTCTCTGTCAATGTGGAAATAAAACAAAATAATTGCGTAATTTCAGCACAGGGGAGTGGGGCAGTGAGGTGTGAGATCTCAAACCTCCTAGTGGATAGATACAGACGATGTCTTGCCTTAAATTAGAACTCGGATGAAGGACAAGAAGTGTTGAATGACAATAACATGTTCAATAGGTAAGGCAGTCGTAACAGCTCATCAGATTGTTGAACAATGCAGAAAACCCATCTTTAAGAACTATTATGTTTGCTTGTAGAACTGCCTGCAGCAATTCAGCATGCCATGGAACCATGGTGCCTGACAGTGAGCAACGTCAGAATGAAACAATTGAAATGTGCATGAAACAACACAAAAGTGACTTTTCTGTTACAACCCTCAAGTTTACAAAGAAATTATAAATGCTTTTAAAGAATAAAAATGATAATGGAGTCTGGTCCTGAGGTATAGCTGTTTTGAGCCTTTTACAATAGGTTGTGTCGTTGTTGGGTCATTTTGCTGACTTTTTATTATTGGTACTGTTGTTACACGTAAAGTTTTACTTTGAAAGATGCTTTGATGTATTGCGGCTGGCAGATACACAGCTCATTATATCATACTGTTGTAGTATTCTAAAATATTCTTTTGTATATATGTCTCAGTATATTTTAATCTGAGGCCAAATCTATATGCTTATAATTACATTTCCCACTTAGCTTTATTACTTTTCATCCCCAGCACGGCCACTCATACTGTCGTTCTTGATACCGCAACAGTTAGCAGTTGAAATGTCACCAATTTATAATACATTATCAAAGCATTTACATCGTGCCTGCTGCCTGCTTTGCAGATCTGTCTTCACTGTAGACTGCTACACCTTATGGTCATGTCGGGTGTGCCCCACCCAGAAAAACTAAATGTCTGCCTTCTGGCTTTATTTTGACGTTGAGTCTGGTGTGTCAGAAATAGTATAGTAGAAATATAAACAGTGAATAGAGAGCTAGAAGATAAACACAATAAATAACTGGGGGATTAAAGTACTTTTTCACTCGAGCATTTGAGTCATTGTCCTTTGGGTTCATGTTGTATATGGATGATGGCGCTGGCCCGCGTGATTGTGCCTCTCCTCATTGTTCTTGTTGATTTACAGCACCAGTACAATGGTGTAATAGGAGTTTGGCTTTGCTTGCTTGAGAAGAGGTTTTTGAGTAATGCAAGCGGGGTCTTTTGTTTGTGAGCTTGATTGCGAGGAGTGGGGAAGCCTTGGAGCTGTCATCCCAATAAAGAAAGCTCCTCTGTACAGCATTAACACCACCATCCAATCAAAAGACGGGGAGGTGGGGGGGGGGGACCCAGATTTAGTTCACTGCTGTTTGCTTTTCACACAGAAAGGCCATGCATTAATGGAAATCCAAATATTCTAGCATTACCAGAGGATGATAATGTAAATTCAAGTTAATATTGGTACAATGTGTGTGTGACAGTTTGCCATAATGCGCTCTTCCTGGATTAGTCATTCATTAAACAGGTTTGCCATGCAAAGCCACTGTCAGATTTTTGTCAAGGAGGACAGAAAGAGGGAGAAGACAGTGCCAACAGAAGCTCTTACAATTAAATTCTGCCGCCTGATTACGGTGACCAGTTTAATCTCGAGCATGTGAGTTCCTCTGTAGATTTGGAGCAACAATTCTTTGCAATAATAGAACAGAACAGACAGGCGAAACAAAGACTGCATTAAAGTGCTCTGTTTGGTTTAAAAGAAGCTGGGAAGCATTGTCGGGAAAATGATGTTTCACATTAGATGGTTTGGAATAACAACATCTATTTATACCTCTTTTTTCCTCCTTCAATGTGGTGTCTATTTACTTTGCAGTGTTCTGTAAAATGGGATGCGAGAAAAGGGATCAAGCGCCATTGTGTTTAGTGTGCAGAGATCTCGCAGAGATTTATAGCTTTTGTCTTGAATATGCATTTATTGTACTCAAATATTTAGGAGTCTGCACACATTTAATATTCAGCGTACTGATAACATTCATCAGGGTGGTTCTCTTTCTCTCTTATATCATAGTGACCATTTCCTACTGGAAATATTTTCATATAAATGTTTCATTTTAGGTCATTAACTTGCCTAAACTCTATTTTTAAGAAATTCTTCACTTCAATTTAGGTAATTTGTCTTGTTGATGACTGTGATTAAATCTTGATGAAGTTCATTGATGTTAACATGCTATAAATATTTCCCGAAATGTAACACGGAGGACTACTACTTCCAGACTCCCGTCTTGTTTTGTTCTGGCCTTTATATTTGATAAGTAATTGGTGACAATAACATCAAAATGTTAATTTACACCTTATCCAAAGGTTTGGGACCTGCAGCAGGTACAGTTTAAAATGGGCCTTGTCCTAACATTAAGAAATGGCCACATCCCATACCATTGTAATTACTCACATATTACAGTACATTTCAAATGGAATCACATACACACAAAATAAATCAATGCTTTCTTTTCTAACCAAAATGTAGCTCTGCAGTTTTATGTTAAAATGCATTAAACGGACACAAAAATGTAACCCATGTTTACACCAACAGGCGGTTCAGGCTGCGCTCTGTCTGCTCAGCGCCCTCTAGAGTCAGCAATGCAGCAATGCATGTGGGCTCAAATGCTGGTCTTCCCAAGAATTTTCATACAAAGCATGGTCAGTGTAATCTTCAAACTGTCACATTAGTTTGAATCCAGAATAAGACACATGCCATGAAACATTTAAATCGAGCATTCTCCCCCCCCCCATGTCAGATTACAAGTCTGATTTCAAGCTCTTTATCTGAATACTGTACACACAGCAGCATGGTCACACACACAGTTTCTTTAAGGATACAAATCACTGATGAAAAATCTGCCACGCACTATTATGGTACAAAATGTAGTTTGGGCTTATCTCAGTGATAAAATATGACATAGACACAAATATTTAACAACTATAAATATTCAAAAAATATGCTGTCATATCACCTGATGTGACAATAGCTCTAAGAACAAATAACTCTCCGCGATCCCATGACCCCGTGTGGTGTGGTTGAAGTTTAACTTCCTAATCACTGCACGTTACACTTATTAACTTATTTCACCAGGTTTGGTACCTAGTGGAAAATGTCCTCCCGTAATAGAAGATAATAGAAGTTAGACGTGTATCTGGTGTTTTACACTCTTGCACTACAGTATCAACAACACCCCAAAAGCATGACACAGTAACCAGTATTGATTAGACCTCTGATGTTCAGACACTCTGAAAATGTGTGTTAAAGTCAGCTTTACACAGACATTTCTCTTCACAGCAAGACACAGGAGCACATGTTGGCTGTGAATGTAAACCGTATTTGCTGTTTGATGTGATGCGTTTTTTTTCTCACAAAACCTGGGGGCTCAATGGCTAATATGTAACTGCTGTACTGTACCAGCTCGCTGTCCTTATACGTGTGTCCTTGTTAAAAGATTGAGTACCTCACGATTAACGTCCACTTCAGTCCAGTTCAGTTCAGTGCAAATGCAAGAACCTTCTCCGACATCAGAATTGAACTTGAAAAGCTTGAAAAGCTCAGCGAGCTTATTTTGGGGATTTTAGATGAATCGTCCGATATCAGTGTTCTCATGTGGTCAATAGGGTAAATAATGTTGTCATTCAATGTTCGATGTATTTACACAAAAACATTACATGCGTGTTTGCATGCACATGGACCCATGTCTTTCAGTACACGACCCCTTAACAATCACTAACAACCAGGTATGTCAGAGGTTAGAACCTAAGCACACCAGATTTTGAAGTTCACCACAGTGTATTATACAGTCAGCGCTCAATACAAATCCATAGTTCAACCACCATTGATTGAGTCCTTATCTCAACAAAAAGCTCCTCTTTTGGATCCCAGCAAGCAAACAAGAAATACTCAGTTTGAGCTTCAGTACAAAGGTTGGCCAATGAAAATGAAACCAAGTGACGTCTCTTATGGAATTCTCGGAGAACACCGGAGTTACCTGCTGTAGTCCGGTCAGTGCGTTGCAGGCGGGCGAACTGGCTGTCACTCAGGACGGCATGTGCCTCTTCCACCTGTGAGGAGATGAGCAACATTTTGGTTTGAAATGCTGCCAGAGATATTCCCTGAGCTGACTGTTCAGTGTGTGTGTGTGTGTGTGTGTGTGTTCACCACAATATGCTAACCTTACTAAATGCTGGCGGGCGCTAATTCCAGACCCTGGGCGCTGTACAGACATAATTGTGGATTGGGCATTAAATGTCATTTTGTCGTCACTAACTATTTCAGTGATGCATTCAGAGAGTACGTAGACACCAAAGCTCTGCTGGCTGTCTTTGGAGTTCAGGTTGCACAGATACGACAACTGTTTCACTCGAAGTTGAACATCTGTATGAACATTTGGAATTTTAAGCACTTGGGCACTTGTCCTTGGAGATGATCTCTTATTATCAAATGATTACATATTTGATTTCTGTCTTCATCAGATGTTTTGGC